>PVKH010020605.1:0-14536 GCA_004027955.1 Chaetophractus vellerosus | reverse complement strand
AAGAGAAAAGCAAAGCATCACATACAAGGGAACCTCAATAAAATTAAATGCCTATTTCTCATCAGAAACCATGGTGGTGAAAAGAAAGTGGTAAGATGTATTTAAGGTAGTGAAAGGGAAAAACTGCCAAGCAAGAATTCTGTATCCAGCAAAATTTTCCTTCAAAAATAAGGGTGGGTTCGAAGTCTTCACAGACAAACAAAAACTGATAGAGTATGTTACTAAAAGACCAGAATTACAGAATTACAAGAGATACTACAGGAAGTGCTGCAGCCTGAAAGGGAAAACACAAGGGCAAATATTTGGAGAAGGGTATGGAAATGTAGATTATTAAAAAGGGTAAATTAAGGGTAAAAAGACAAACAATACTAATGTTTATTCATTTCTTAGTCTTGAGAGCCAAAGGACAAACTGGATGAAGTAAGTAATTAATGAATGAGAAGGAAAGGAGGAAGGAAGAAAGGAAACAAAAATTTTGGTGTCTTAGAATTGGAAAGCATAAAACTTTATTGTAGAACATTGGTAAGAGATATGACACAAAACAGAAGAAGTGATAAGGGAAGCATAACATCAGCTCTCTTTCATGATCTAATTAACCCCCATGTCATTCCAGAGTTATGAGAATCTATGGGAGTGGTAATCAGGGCTGAGTATCCAGGGTTATATCAATACCCCTGGAAACATTGAGAGGGCCTGGAAAAGTAAACAAGGTGATTTTCAACAACTCAGGGAATGGGAAGCCAGAGCAGTCTGATGGGAAAAATTCCAAGAAGAATTCCTGAAGAGCTAAGGGAAATGTATCCAAAAAATCAGACTTAGTACTTCTCTAGATAAGGACTGATGAAGGATGTCAGGATGCTGAACAGCAGCCTGCTTGGAAATCACTTTTACCAGCTGAGGACTAGATCCTCTTTGATCTTCATTATATTTTGGCTACAAAATCTTGATTTTGCCTCTCTTGTATTCAATGTTTCCCCCTTTTGGTCAAAGTCTATTTCTTCATATGTTGCTCATTGGCTTTTGGTAAGTAAACTCTCAGTAACGGGGAGGCTCATCCCTGGGGGTTATGTCCCATGTCATTGAAAAGACGCTGAGTTTATTTGCTGAGTTTGAATTAGAAGCCACATTTGAGTAACAAGGATGTTTTTAGGAGTTAATTCTTAGACATTATTAATATAAGCTAAGTTTCAATTTTACAAGAAAGGAGTTCATAAGGACAAGTATTGATATTGAAGACTTTACATATTGGCCAATTTTCTTCTATTAAGCACTTCCTATATACTCCAGAGACTTTTGCCACTCTATTTGAGAAAGAAGCAGGACTCCCCAGGATGAAAGTTCGATTTTTTTGTTGGTACTGTATGGATCTCCACCTATTGGGAACACACACCTTTGACAACATGAACACATTCAAATCCCATTGATGCATGCTCTATTCAGAATGTCAAATGCCAATGGTAATCAGTGGCATTCTTGCCATATCTGGGAGAGGAAATATATACAGAGAGCTTCAGTAAGAAATCCAGGAAAAATCCCCTTCTAATATCTCCTAGGATACCTACAATTTCTGACCAACTGCAACAGAGTAGCTTGTGAATAGATAATAAAAATCTGCATCTTTACTTGACACAATGTGGAAATGTGGGATTGATGAAATTTATCTCATTTTTCTGGTTTGAAGTCCCATATTAGGGGCCCACACCCCATGTGTTGTGGATACCAGTGCAAATCTTGTTATAGATTACAGCAAATTGCAGCCATTTCTCTTGTTCCCTTTTCATCTTCTTCACCTGACTTCATTTGATAAGCTGAAATTTTACCAGAAATATTATTTTATAACTGTAAGTAAATGTGAAATTGAATTTCATCCTTATAAGGTTATAAGTTTCAAAAATGTAGCACTTAAAGTATTTCATGAATTCAAATAAGCATTGCTGCATGTCCCATCTAGGGAAGCTAGAACAGACACAATTATGACTACAATGACATATTCTTCTGGAAGATGAGAATTAAGACCTGGGATTTAGATTATTAAAAGAGTGGCATTGGCAGAATCACTCAATTCCTGGAGCTAAATTCAGACCCTCTTGACCTATTTGTGAGGATTCTGATGTTTCATCCTCAATTGATTCCTTATGCTACCTGTGGGCCAAATAAGAATAATGTTGTCTTTTTCTTTTGAGGAAGCAATCCAAGCAGCTATACTTGCCCCAGTCTGTGAACCTCAGATGCTCAGAGCACAGGCATCACTGGGGTGCCCTAAAGGCTGAAATGGGTCCCACAAGAAGCAATTTGTCTCAAATGTAGTTATAGAAAACCCAAAGTAGTTTTTCCTACATGAGTTGGCCTACATGAGTGATCTCTCTTCATTCCCCTATTAATATTTCAGAGACCAGGAATGAAGGTAAGTGTGAAAACATTTATAAGTAAATTAATGTCCTACATTTAACTGTGAGAAAAAAAGCCATCTGAGCCTGGCAAAAATAAATAAGTAAATAAAATCACTTATGGTTATTAAATATTGGTTTTCAGAGAAATTGTTTAAAGGCAATTATTTAAACATCAGAAGAAATGCTTTATAAATTGTTAATTATTCCCAGAGCATATAAAATTACATATTCCTTTTGAACACTTCGACTTTTATATGTTTATTGGGCTATCTATCTGTATCAGATTCTTAGAAGCATCCTATTGCTGTTATTCAACATTTTACAGATTGAAGTTTTAAAGAATGTATGGAGTAGCAATCCAAATATTAAAAGTATTAACACATTTTTCTAAACAATAGGTACAATCATGAATTAAATTATCAGTGTTCACTGTGTACTGGGATATAAAAGAAAGCTGAAGTGGAGGATGAGCCTGGCTGCCAGAGGAGGGGTCAACCTGAAATGGACTGAGGAGGATTCTGATCCAATGGTGCCAAAGTCAGACAATCAGAGTAAGAAAACACTTTTAACAGAAAAGGCACATATAGATTTTCAGTTTATTTTATTTGTTTGCTTTAGTACTAAGACCTCACATGTTAGGAAAAGTTGTCATTGTTTATTACTGAGAATTTAAAAAGATTAAATTTTAAATATATTTCCTTCTTATATATTTATAGTTATTGCACTTTTTTATTATTTGAAACTTACTGGTTATTGAGGTGAAAGATAGGTATTTGTTTGGCTTCTATGAATGAGTTCCCAATTTTCACTGCCCTAGAGAAAGTAACACATAAGACCTTGGCACTACCATTCTTCTTTTTGTATTTTCAAAATGTTCCTCCATTCAGTTTATGATTAGTAATTTGTTTATTATGCAGAAGGATGAAGAGCACTTGCTGATCTGTCCCAATATTTCCAGTGATAATTTCTGAATAGCCAGTGGTGATAATTTGGTGTACTGTAGAGATTAGTACCAGATAGTAAAGGCTGAATATTAAATAGTCAGGGATTTTTGTGGCCAGTTATTTATACCTGTTATCTTGAAATTTAGCCATGGTAGGAGTATTCTCAGGAAACATAACAAACACAATTTTTAAAAGAGAATGTTTCTTAAATATTTCCCAGCACTCCACTACCATTTGTCCCAAAGAACTTTTAAACTCTGTTCTTCCTTTTGACTCTTTCCTTTGGCTGTGATGTGTATATCTCCTTGGTTCATAAGACCAGCAGTCATCCAATACCTTCAAGTGAAGACCTAAGAACTCTTGCAATTCAGCCCTGACCATCAAGATAGAACCCAAAATTCAGTCCTTTCACAGTGTGCTCCTTCTTGGGGAACTCAATTCTTTATCTCTCCAGAATATTACTAGCAGGTGTAGGTGGTAAATACTTGAACTGTATTATAGGACTTTGCAAGGAATCCTGGACAAAGAAGAACAACAAGCTACTTGGTTAAAAGGCTATTTTTCTATGTGTATATGTGAAAGTACATGACAATTGCAGTCTCTTTTCTACCTTCCCACTATCACGTCACTACATTCAAAGACATCAAGGCTAAGAAGGGGTGATCCTGGAATATGAGCTTGGTAAGTTTGTTAATGTTTCCAAAAGCTCCCTCATGTGTAGGTTCCTCTCAGGCTCCTAATTTTCCCCTTAAGACTTTCATTTGTTTTGGACCATACTGGTCAGGAACAAGTAAGAATCTTGATGAAGCTCTGGGAAACTCCAAAACCTGAGGAAGCTCATGACTTGTTGACATTAGTAGGCATATCTGTTATACCTCACTATCATTAACTTCTTTTTACTGTCACAAGATATATTCATTATAATGTTTTTAAAGTACAGATATAATTAAGTATATAAATGTGTCTGTTTAGCTTTTAGATGATAATGTATTTTATCATATTGTATAGGATGTGACTTCATTTTATTTGCATTCTTTTTTTTCTTTGTAAAATGTTTTATTTATTTTTTGAAAAGATAGCAGTACATCCACATAGTACAATTTTCCAAAGTGATGAAAGCATATACAGTTGTATAGCTCTGAATCCCATCCCTCAGCCACCTCCCTTCCCCTTCTCAGATGTAATCAAGGGTATCAGCTTCTTATGTACATTTCCAGAGAATTTATGAATATACTATCAATTATGTACTTACCATTTTATATCTTTCATATACAAATGATAGCATATTATACTCACTATCCTGTCATTTTCCTTTTCTCCCCTGACAATGTATCTTAGAGATCATCCCAAGTCACCATATAAAAGATATCCAAGTTCTATTTATTTATTTTTGTCTACCTAGGAATTCGCTTATGAACATACCACAATTTCAGGAACCAGACCGCTGGTGGTGTCATTTGGACAGCTTTCAATTTGGACAGTATGAGAAATAATGCACCAATAAATAACTGTGTATTCATCATTTTGTGTACCTGTGAGTATATACATTCCTAGAAGTAAAATTCCTGGCTCAAAAGCCATGTGCATTTATGGGTTTGATTATTTTTGATGATTCTTCTTTGAACAAGATGAGTTTTTCCTGGACTTGTTTTTTTTTCCAGGTTCATATAGGGGAAGAAATGAGCCACATTCTAGGCAGATCATAGTTTCTCTTGCAACTGTGTTTTTTTTTGTTGTTGTTGTTTGTTTGCGTTTTTTTTGCATTTGTGTGTTAGTCTTTCAGATTTTACTTCTGTTGAGACAGTAAATAGGGGAAGCTGTAGGTTCTTCATGAGGAAAAGTTCCTTCTCTTCCCCCCACTCTCTCCAACTGTATAAACTAGTTTCTGCAAATATGGTTTCTCTGAGTGATTCCTTGTCAAGGCCCCTGCCTGTTTCTCTTCAGACCTCAAATGGGTCTAGGAAGCATTCTACCCTCTGCCTGCCCATGCATTCTGTTACCATTGTTTCAAAATATAAATATGGTTTTGCATCTCTGGGTGTATCCTGAACCTCAGATAAGAGACTTTACCAGTGCAGACTCACATCTGCAGCCTTCAGCATTTTCTCTATGAAATCTGATGTGCTGCTGCTTGATTTCTTCTGACTCTGGCATCAGGATTTCAACTATCTCCTAAGTCAGATAGAGATTACTCTTCTGATCATATTTTCCCTATAGCTTTTGGGTGAATGGATGAAAAGGAGAAAGACTGATTTTATTACCCCATGTATTTAAAATATTAAATTGGCAAAACTTTCCTTCAGTTTGCCTAATGATGCAATTGATTTACTCTCTAATGTGTAATGAGCTTTGACTTCTGAGTGTAGCCTTTCCCATGGGCTTTCTTTCCTGTATGGATTCTCTGATGTACAATAAGGTTTCACTTTTGGTTAAAGGCTTTCCCAAATTTTATATACTTATATGATTTCTTTCCAGTATGAGTTCTCTGGTGTACAGTGAATACTGATTTTTCTTTGAAGGCTTTACCACACTCTGTGCATGCATAGAGTTTTTCTACTGTGTGTGTTCTCTGATGTATTATGAGCTGTGACTTCTGGCTGAAAGCTTTCCAACATACAGGACATTCATAGGGCTTCTCTCCTGTATGAATTCTCTAATGTATAATGAGCTTTGACTTTTATCTGAAGGTTTTGCCACATTCATTATATTTGTAGGATTTTTCTTCTATATGAGTTCTTTGATATATAATGAGATACAATTTTTGTGAGAAAGGTTTTCCACATTTATTGCATTCATAAGGTTTCTCTCCAGTATGACCTCTCTGATGTAGCATGAGATAGGATTTCTGTGGAACGCTTTCTCACACTCATTACATTCAAAGGGTTTCCCTCCTGTATGAGTTGTCTGATGCATAATAAGTGTTGACTTCCCATTGAAAGATTTCCCACATCCAGCACATTTATGAAGTTTCTCTCCTGTATGAGTTCTTTGATGTATCATGAGGGTTGATTTATCACTAAAAGTTCTTTTTCCCCTCATTACATTCATGGGGATTCTTTCCTTTTTGAGTACTATGATGTAAAATTAGATCGAACTTCTGTATGAAAGATTCCACATATTTAGTGCATTCTTAGGTTTTTTCTCCTGTATGAGTTTTCTGGTGAACAATGAGGTTTAACTTCTGAGTGAAGTCCTTCCCACATTCATTGCATTCATAAGGTTTCTCTCCTGTTTGAGTCCTGTAATATATGATGACAGTTGACTCCTCTCTGAAGGCTTTTCCACATTCAGGGCACTCAAAAGAATTCTCCCCTGTATGAGTTCTCAGATGAATAATGAGCTAAGATTTTTAACTAAAGGCTTTTCCACATTTGGTACATCCAAACGATTTTTCTCCTGTATGAATTCTCCAATGTACAAAGAGGTGTGACTTCTTGTTGAAGGTTTTCCTACATGCAGTACATTCAAAGAGTTTCTCACCATTTTTAATTCTCTGATGTAGACTAAGACCTTTCTTTTGCCTGAGGGCTTTCCCACAGTCTTTATATCCATAGGATTTTACTCCCGGATTTGTTATCTCATACTCGGTATGGAAGAATAATTCAGCACATCCATTATGTTTCTTTACTGCAGAGATTCTACTAAGTAACTCTAAATTATCTGCCATATTATTTCCAAATGATTCATGTTTATGGAGTCTTTGTATTGGAGCAAAAAGATTTCTACTCAGATGAAGTGTGTTTCCAAATTCATTACATTCATGGCCAGTCTTGACAGTAGTTATTTTCTTGTCAGAGAATCCAACTTGCATCAACAAACATATACCTTGGTTATGCTGGTTCAGCTTCTCAATCTATTCCTCAACTTGGAAGACTTCTGGGGAGCTCCAAATTGGGATTTCTACTTCTGCTGTGGATGGCTCATCTACCTCCAATTTGAGGATAAATTCTGATTTGGTAACCTGATGCCCAGTAGAGACCAGGTTGTTGTAGCATCGCATCTCTGTCCAGAGTCCACTGTGGTGGATCTAGGTACTACCACTCTTCTGGGGTGAAATCCACTGCCATGTCCTCAAATGTCACTGGTCCCATATGACCCAGAAATCTAATTTTAAAGAAATGAAACTGTATGTTGACACAGAATCTTGTGCATGAATGTTTATAGCAGCTCTACTCATAAATGCCAAAAATTGGAAATAGCCCAATTGTGTTTTCCAATGGATGAATGGGTAAACAAGCTGAGGTACATCTGTATCATGGAATATTATGTGGCAATGAAAAGGAATGAACTATTGATAGACAACAGCTTAGATGAACTTCCAGGGAATTATGTTGAGGGGGGAAAAATATCCAATCCCCAACCAAAGTTCACATACTGTATGTTTCCACTTATATGACATTCTTTTTTTTTTTTTAAATACCAGGGCCAGGAATTGAACTTTCTATATGTGGAAATTGGCTCTCAACCACTGAGCCACATCATCTCCCTTGAGTTGAATTTTTCTCCTGTTTGCTTGCTGTTTTTCTTTTTTCGCTTGTTTGTTTTAGGAGGCACCAGACACCGAACATGGGACTTCCCACATGGGAAACAGGCTCTAAACCACTTGAGCCACAGCCACTCTCCATGACATTCTTGAAATGGCAAAATCATAAAAATAAAGAACAAATTAGTTTTATTTGCATTCTGAGCTAGCTACAGGTAAAAGAATATCTGTGTGAATTCCAACCAAAGGGGTCAGTGTAAATGCAGATGATTCTCCTCTCATTGAGCACTTGCTCTCAAAACCCAATGCCTGGAATTTCTTCTCCTTCTACTTCATCAGGATGAATCCAGTTGCTCCATCAGGGCTCAGCTTCCTGAAGTAAACATGGTCTCCTTGTAATAAGACCTCAAGAAGAGCTTTCACTTTTCTCTGTAAAACTTTCAACTCAATTTAAATCTTTTTTAAGTGGAAAAGGCCCATGTCAGTCCTGTTCATAGCCATATTCCAAAAATGTGACACAGACTTTATCTAGCAGTAGGAGCACAGAGTCCCCTGGCTAGGTACAGGATGGGCTCTGACATTGCCAACTTCCTCCCTTCCCACTAGCCTTCTTCCTGGGGAATAAGTTAAAACCCACCCTCACCCTCTTCCGTACCTCCACCCCAATCTCTCTCTGGCACCCAGGCAACCAAGGTCACATTCCTTGTGTCTAAAGTGCCTAGGATAGGAAGGGTGGGGGTCTTGGACCAGGGTGCTTTGGCTGCAAACGTTAGTTTCATCTATTGTGGCTGATTCATTTACAGTGTTGCTGGTTTTTAGTCAATAGTTAATAGATGCAAAATATTATGTAATAACTATAAAATAGAAAAACTAATTAATAAACACCTGTGCTCCATCCATGTTTTAAAAATAAATATTACCCTTAACTCTAAAGCCACACTCCAAGAATTAGTGAAGATTTGAATACTGGGCAACTGGGAGCAAAGAACATCCTGGAGAGCTAACTGGACCACTTCCAGCTCTACCAACTCTGCAATTCCCAAAGAGTCATCTTGGGAAGCAGGGTATTTGAGGCAGGTTGTGTGCAGTGGCCCTCCAGTGACCTATGCTGTATACAAAATAATGTTGTCATCTGTGAGTTATACTGACTCCCTTTCCATTTCAGACAGTTGGTCCCAAGGGGTTCCCCACTGGGTTAGATGTGGGAGCAATGGTGCAGAATTGATAATGTCTCAAGAACCATGGGCAAGGGCTGAAAAAGGAGGAAGTCACAATCCCCCAAAATTGGGAAAGACCATGTGTGTCAGCTTTAGCTATTTTCAGTAGGTTCCATTTCCATTTTACAAGCGAGGCTTCACTGGCCTTGCTGAATATTTATTGGAATCTGCATGCAAAAACTGACCAGTCATGGCCTTGTAAGCACCTCTATTTTCAGAAGATCCAAAGAAACAACCAGGATTTGTCTTACTTATTCCAAGGATTCCAAGAGGCATACTTGGGAGTAACCAAGACCACTGTTTAAATCTGTCTCTCGTGGGACCAGGGGAATGTCTTAGAAAATGGCATATAATGACAATTGTAAGGGGTGTTGTTGGGCTCTCTCCAGTGAAAAGCAGCAGATGTACATGTAATCTTGTATATGAGCTATAATTAGAGTGAGAAATGTGAGATGTGTCACTTCCAGGGCATGAATACTCTCAGTAAGTAGTATGCATATCTAAATCTGAGTTGAGGTCGAATTTCAAGGTGCAAGGAATGTGCCTGGCTTTAGAGGAACAAATAATGACCAGGAATTAGAAAGAGTTTGATTGCCCTTGAATTCTCTGGGGTGCTATTATTGCCCAGGCTTATTTCTATAAATGATGAGTAAAAGTACCTAGGTTCTCTCAGAGGCCCTCTTAAGATCACTCTTTAATCACATATCAGTCCTATAAAGCCAGGATTAAGTGATTGTGTTTGTGTGTGTGTGTGTGTGTGTGTGCATTTTAAGATATATGTAAAGTTTTTGGCAGCAGCAAGTCGAATTTTGCTTTTTTGTTTGCTTGCTTTTTGATTTTTGTTTTTTCTCATTTAGGAGCACTGAGTAAAACATGTTGGCCAGGTCAGTCATGGCAAAAAATTACCCATACTTCACTATATACCATTGATTTATTAAATGATGTTAGAAATTGGAGCTTAGGTTGACAGGACTTGTATATTGAGGTGGATATAATTGAAGGTTAATTGACCTTCATTGTTGGAGGCTTTAGAAAGTGATGGAATAGGTCTATTTTATGCGAAGATGGCAGGTATAAGGACTCCCTCTTTGAGCAAATTATGGATTAAAGGCCAGAGCCTACAGTATCATGTTTCAGGCAACGCTGTAACATTTGTCATCTTGATTAGCAGAAGCAGTTACAACAGGGTCCCATTTGGCATAGTCCAACAAGCGAGCCAAGGATATGATCTTATTCCAGTAGACACATTAAAGCATCCATACATATAATCAAATAGTAAGAGCAAAACTTGCTGCTGCAAAGATAGCTATTTAAGAATTGTTCCAATGGTCACAACTTCCAAGGAGCCAATGACTAGGCCTTTGAGTGCAGGAAGATGAGGCTGGGAGCCTCCAGGGCAGGGTCCCTGGGGCCCCACATAGGGTAGATTACTGGACCAGATAAGCCAAGACCTGTGACTCTGATGTAAGTCCCCCATGTCCTCCAGTACTCCACCCCACCCATAGCTTTGTGGATGGTGAAAGCCATGCACCTAAATGTTGATAAAGGCTGCCCAGGAATTGGGGGGTTGGTGAAGATCCCTGAAAGAAAATTTTCTATGATTCAGTGTCAAAGGGAGCCTCCTGAGGGCCGGAGACAAACTCCAGGTTCCTTTTCTTTGAATGCTCAAAGATGTGAGCCCCTCTGACCTCATTAATTGTGTGACACTGGGCATCTGCCTTGTTGGTAACACCCAATATCATATGGTGTGTCTTTTATTTTGTCAATAGGAGAGGGGCTCAGACTGTAATACCAGCCAATTGCTTCATGTTGGAGGTTTAAGCTTGCCAACTCAGGCCCTATATTAAAGGCTCTCAGCAACCAATCTGCCCCATTCTCTTTGTCCATTTGAACAAAATCTTCAACTATGTTTTGAATCTCCAATCAATTAAAATTTTGAGTTTTAGTTTCTAATTTGGGGTCTCTGTGGGGACCTGTTGTAGCAGTTTGATGTTGTTTATGAATTCCAAAAACAGATATTAGATTATGTTTATAAACTCATCTGTTCCTCTGGGCATATTAGATTGTATCAGATTCAGAGGCTTCACTTTTACTTGACTAAAGATTGGGGTTTTGATTCAACCATGTCAGTAGGACGTTGAGTCCGTGCCTACCAAAGCCTCACCGAGAAAACACATGGTAGAGGAAAGAATTTGAGTTTTGATGCTGGAGCCCCAGGAAGTAAATACACAGGAGAACAACACAGAGGAATAGAGACAGCTCATCAGACCCGGCAGAGGCCCTGGGAAGAGAGATGGGCCTAGTAGTCTACAGCAGACCTTGTGAAGAGACCAGAGAAGATGAGCCTGGAAAGAAATGAGTCCCAGGGGGAGTGGCAAGCCTCATGCCTACCTAGAGCTAACATTGGAAGAAAGCTGGGTCCATGGAGCCTTAAAAGGAAAGAGGAAGCCTGAACCCTTGCAGATATTGCCCACCATCTTGCTCAACATGTGGCAAATGACTTTGGGTGAGAAAGTACCTCTTATGGTACCTTGAATTGGACTCTTTAGGGCCTGGTAGCTGTAAGCTTCTTCCCCAAATAAATACCCTTTATAAAACCCAACAGATTTCTGATACTTTCCATCAGCATGCCATTGGCTGACTAATGCACCTATGTTGATGATAAATTTGTGGTTCTTAACAGGATAGATTTGTGGTTCCCACTGACCTGACCCAGGGACAAGTGTCTCCTGCTTCAGGGTGTCCGTATCAACCTCAGGGGTTGGCATTTGTTTTCACTAATGTAATAGTGGTGAGATCATTGGGCATAGCCCACAGACCACAGGAGCACACCCAGAGCCTTGGAGAGCTGATGTACAACAGCTCCGCACGGGGACCATTCACATTGCATGGGGTTTTTTAATTTATTAAGCAAATTAGGAACTTCCTTTGGTGTCTTAGGGGCCTGCTGGAGCAGTATACTCAGACACACCTCCCACCCTTTTATTCCCTTAACGACCTCACTCCAGGGATTTTTTTATATTCCAAGAGGTCGTGGACAAAGAGCAACAGCAGTGAAGACAGCAGCAACATAAAGGATGACAGAGCATAGGAGTACCATTGCTTGTGAGGGGCCATCATGTTTCATTTGGATGGCATAGCTCTCACATTGCGAACAGGATTAAGACCCCAATGCACAACAGACACAGTGGTTGGAGGTTCCCATGACAGACTTTCAGTTGCTGTGGTCCAGGCACCAGGAGGTCCAGCACTCCACCTTTGACCACGCACCCTAACCAACTCACTCTTGAGTCACAGCTCAGGGCAGGAGATGCTTAATACTCTCTTGCAGGCTTCTAATGTAGGATCCACAACAAGACTTTCCTGATGTAATCAATGCTCTGTTCCTTTTCTGGGGAACCCTAGAAACCAGAGGATTTCCCTCTTGCCTTAGTGGAGCTTGTTTGTGGTTCCTGGGAAGGACGACCTATCTGGGGTGGGAAACCTAGGCAACATCCAGAAATGTCAACAGGGGGCAGCACAAAGCAGTACAGAAGAATATCATCAAACCCTTAACCTTTGTCCCCACATCATTAGGTATCTGGGAGAGATAGTAAGATAAGAGAAGCCAAAAGGCAGTATGTCTCATTTCTATGGTCATAACCAACACTGCTGATGTGACCAACAAGTGATGATCCTTGCCCCACGTATTCCAAATTGGTTATGTTGGATTTTTTTATTTTATTATTTATTTATTTTTTTAGGATACATCGAATTATATAAATGTTACACAGAAATTTTAGGAGTACCCTTATGCCCCACCTCCCACATCTCCCACAACTTCCCACATATACATCCTTCATCAGTGTGGTATAACACCTGTAATAGATATACACATTTTGGGGCTTTGCCACTGAGCATGGACCACAGTTCAGACTGTAGACCACCCTCTCTCCCACACAGTTCTGCATGATACATGATGATATAAAATGGCCTATATCCTCCATTGCAGCATCACCTAAGACAAGTCCCAAGCCCCAAAAAAGCTCCCACATTACAACTGCCCTTCTCTCTCCCTCACCCCAAAGTGTCCAGTGGCATCCAAATCAGAAAGGAAGAAGTAAAAATTTCATTATTTGAAGATGACATGATCCTATACTTAGAAAGCCCTGAGAAGTCTACAACAAAGCTGCTAAAACTTATAAAGGAGTTCAGTGACGTTGCCAGCTATAAGATCAATGCTGAAAAATCAGTAGCATTTCTGTACACTAACAACGAACAATCTGAGGAGGAAACAAAGAAAAAAAATACCATTTACAATAGTAACAAAAAGAATCAAATACCTAGGAATAAATTTGACTAAAGATGTGAAGGTCTTATATTCAGAAAACTACACAACATTGTTAAAGGAAATCAAAGAAGACTTAAATAAATGGAAGAATATCCCCTGTTCATTGATAGGAAGAATAAATATCATCAAGATGTCTATCCTACCAAAACTAATGTACAGATTTAATGCAATCCCAATAAAGATTAGCACTGTATTTTTTAAGGAATTGGAAAAACTAACTACAAAACTTATTTGAAAGGGTAAGAAGCCCCGAATTGCCAAAGACATATTGAAAAAAAATGAAGTTTGGGGTATCACACTACCTGACTTCAAAACATACTACAGAGAGGAAAGATGGCATCGGTTTGGGTGCGCACTCACCAGCTCTGAAGCAGAGGTCGGTTGATTGGGGATGGGAACCTCACAGTGTGGTCTTTGCTGGGAACCTGGGGCAATGAAAGTATTAACTGCATCGATCTGGAGGCAACTGGAGTGTGAGTTGGACTGTTCAGCATAAAGCCATGAGTTCTTTACTGCCCAGCCAGAAACACGGGCGACTAGGCCCCATTCTCTGGGAGGGGGACTGGACAGTCCGAATCCTCACCAGTAGAACTGTGAGGGGGGAATAAACCCCGAGAGTGGGAAGGTTCTGACAGGGGGTGGAGAGAGGTTTCCTTACTCTAGGTTTTGGTCACCAGAACTGCCTAGCAGTTTATGGGAGTGAAGTAGCCAGCTGGAAGTGATGCTGGGCTGAGGGGAGAGGCGAATCTGCTTAACGGTGGCACGGACACAAGGGTTAGCAAAGGGCGGTCCTAGCCATTTTACAGCACCGTGCTGAGTAACATAGTCTCAGCTCCCCTGGGGGAGTGAGGCAGTGGGAAGTAATAGATAAGTCTCCATGAGCCTATATGGGGTCCCCTCACAGGAGGGGGTGGTCTAGAAGAGGAGTTCTTTAAGAACCCTTATTACATCAAAAAATAAAGAGAAACATATTGACTTGCTTTAATTGCTAAATTCTACCTCAAAGCCTGCAGAGAGAAGGCTGCAAGGCAAATGATTAATGAACACAAGCTGAGAGGCTCAACAAGTGCCCAAAAAGAACACTGTTTTTCCTTAAAATTTAACTGCATGCTTGGGTGCCTCTTACCTCTACTCTCTCCTCGTTGATGTTGTTGTTTTTTTAAATTAGGTGC
>PVKH010020604.1:0-14544 GCA_004027955.1 Chaetophractus vellerosus | reverse complement strand
TCTGCTCTCTGCTTCTCTCTAATCTCTGCTTCTACTTGAGTCCACCCCCACCGAGGGGTGGGGCTCAACGTCTCACTGACGTGGCAATTAACGCCCTACTCATAACTTAATCATGCCCAGATGAACAGATGAGCTTACAAACATAATCTAACTTATATTTTTGGAATTCATAATTAATTCAAACTCAAACCACTACAACTGCTAAGCCAAAGAGTATTACTACAGTTCCTTTTTTGTACTTTGTGTCTGACAGAGTTTAATATTTGTCTTTCTTTCATTTGCTTAATTTTGAAAATCTGATGAAATTGTCTTCTCAAACCTTCCAACATTTCTGTAAAATCTCTCTCAATAAAATGTTCTGTAAGGACAAACCTCTCAGATAATTCATTAGTTCTATTTTTCTCCCCTAGGAAATCCTTCTAGCACCCCTATCTTCCTGCTCCAATCTGGACTAAAAATCTCTTTATAGTCCCTCACCTTTGATTGATAAGACTAGCTTGGTATATAGTTCCAGATCTGAAATTATTTTCTCTGTGAATTTTGAAGGACATTGCTTTATTGTCCTCTAGTTTATAGCACTGCTTTTGAGGAGTCTAATGCCACTCTGATCTTCCATTCTTTAATATAAACTGTTTTATCTCCTCTGGAAGACTTTAGGATCCTTTTTTTTTTCCTTGTTTTTCCAAAATTTCATAACAATGGCCTTGGTATAAGTCTTCATTATGCTAGACCCTAAGTGGGACTTAAAATCTGTTCTAGGAAACTTTCTTGATTTATTTGATAACTTTTTCTCCAGTGTTTTTTCTGTTCTCTCTTTCTGAAATGTCTATTAACAGAATGTTAGAGCTTCTGGATTGATTCTTTAAATTTGTTGAACTTTCTGGAAAAGTTCCTTTTCTTTATCTTCTCTTTTCCCTCCCTCTCCCTCTCTAACTATATATATATATTTAGATAAGTTCTTCTTTATTTTTTAATTGCTCCTGTTTAATGGCATGCAAGTTCTATTTCACAAATGCAGTATCTTCTTGTTTCTCTGAGGATAGTGATTTTAGTTTGGCTTTTTAAAGCTTTCTGTTGTTCCTTGCAATTCCTTGCATCTCTCTGTGTTCCTACATGCCCCCTGGTTTGGGTGTTTTGGTCTCTATCATTCTTCATTTCAGGTAGTTTTCCTCAAAAGACTATTGATTCCTGACTCAGTCCAATATTTAATAGTGAGGTTGTAAACAGTCCATAGAAAGCTCTCTATGTGGGATAGTGCTTTTGACTGACAGGCTATACCATAGGGAAATTAGATAGCTTTCATTGGGACCTGTCAAATGTCACTATCGTCTGGTCTCTTCTCTATGTGCTTCAGTTGCTCCAGAGAAAGCTCCTCTCTCTTGTGTCTGTGGACTATGGACCTGGCTGCTAGAGATCTGGAGCTGGAGGAAGGGGATAGGGACTGCTCTGGTATGGAATCACACTTCCACCTTCCTCTATGCAATATCCTCAGGCAGGATTCTCTGTGGTGCAGTGTGTCCAGAGAATAAACCTCTCATTCGGTATGTGTGTGGGGGTGGGGGGCATGTGGTGGGTGGGGAGAGTAGTTGCCTAACTGCTGGCTAGAAGGAAAAAGAGGTTTAGGGATCTTACTGCTCTTTATTCAGATTTTTCAAACAAGCTCTGTTTTTATTTCCTGCCATACCCCTGCTTTCCCAGGTACTGGTACTTCAAATTTCAGAGGCTTTTCAGAATTCTGCAAGGCATTTCCACCAACACATCCAGCACTACCACCCCAAGACACACACAAGCAGTTAGATCTAACCTTTCTCATCTCTGATAAGTTATTTGCCTTTCTTCCTACTACGTTTTATCTTTCAGCCGTTTCAACTGAAACGGTTAAGGGTTTCAGTTGCCTCTTAGTTTTTTCAAAGATTTTTCTGTTTCTCGACCTGGTTGCTTTGGGATGAGCTTTTTAGAGAAGGAGATAAAAATGTCTTTATTCTGCCATCTTCAACCCAGAAATCTCTAATAAAATAAACTTATAAAATAAAACACATTCAGGACATGTACTCCTAGTAAAGCTATTAATAGTAGCTACTATAAAATGTGTAGTATCAGCTCTTTATAATTTAAATAGAAATTATATAAACAAATGTTTTGAATGTACATAAAATATAGAGAACTGGTTTGACAGCATTAAAAGTTAAAAATAGCATAAGAGTAATCACCTTAGAAATGCTGTGGACCATGTTCATGATCAGTCTTTGATATACCAGGGGCCCTCTCCCTGAAAATATCTAACCACACACATGCCAGAGGGTTTCAAATTTAACCCTCTGATAGCCACAATCCTGGATTAAAATTTTCCTCCTCCTTAAAAAAAGCAAATATATTTGGACAAGGTAATATACAAGGTCCTCAACATTTTAGTAAGAATTAGCCTACCAGAACCACAAAACAAAACCATTAACTTCCATCAAAGGGTTGGAGTTTAAAATCTTGCTAAGAAGACAAGACTAACGTAGGACAAACTCAATGAAAATAAAGGTGTGATGGTTAGGCTAATGTGTCAACTTGGCCAGGTAATTGTGTCCAGGTGTTAGGTCCAACAAACACTGGGCTAATTGTAATACAAGAGCAGTTATGGACTTCTATCACCAGTGAGTTTACTGCATGGATGGCTGATTATATCTGCATCAATCAGGGAGACTGCATCAGCAATGGGTGACGCTTTTATCCAATCAGTTGAATGCCTTAAAAGGGAAAGTGATTTCAACATTCAGAGAGGATTTTCCAGCTCCTCTTTGGACAGCCAACCTCTCCCAGAAACTCATCAAGGACCTTTCATTGGACTTTCATCAGCGCCCCTGGTTTGCAGCCTGCCTGCAGAACCTGGACTTGTGCATCCCCATGGTCGTGTGAGAGACTCTTATAAAATCTCATATTATTGACAGATGTTTCCTGTTGATTCTGTTTCCCGAGAGAACCCTGACTAATACAGCTTGGTACCAGGAATGGGGTAGTGCTTTTGCAATTACCAAAATGTTGGAATGGTTTTATAAATGAGTAAGGGGTATTTTTTGGAGGAATTGTGAAATGCTTGATGGAAAAGGCCTACAATGCTTTAAAGAGACTGTTGTAGATGCTGAAGAGACTGTGGATGCTTAAGAGACTTTCGATGATGCCTTAGAGGTAAATGATGAAACTATTATTGAAAACTGGAGGAAAGGCGATCCGTGTTTTAAAGTTGCAGAGAACTTAGCAAGATTAACTCCTGGTGTTACATGGAAGACAGAATTTGAAAATGGCGAACCGGAGCATTTAGTTGAAGAACTTTCCAAAGTAAACTCGGAGAATGTGGATTGCCTTCTCCTTGCAGCTTATAGCAAAATACTAGATGAGCAAAATACACTAAGGACTGAACTTTTGGGCAGAAAAAAAAAAAAAAAAAACAGAAACTGATTCCAGAATTTCCAAGTTTCTGGAAATCAAGTTCCCAGATGAAAGTGTCCCATTTGAAGACTTAGCTAAACCTGGAACTTGTATATCAGAATTGAAGATGCAGTTATCGCGGAAAGACTTGTAGAAAGTCTTACTGTCTGATGGCTTGGACCCGAGGTTTTTGAGAGCACTGTATGAACAAAACCACTGTTTGCTTGGACTAAAAAGGACATGGAAAGGACAGATTGAAGGAGAAACAACTTTAAGAAGAAAACCATGGAAGCTGAGATCTGGAATTAAGATATCACCTTGGGCCAAGAGAGGAGTCCCACCCATGTGTACAGAGAGGGTGAATTTGCCCTAGCAGTTGAAGAGGGTGGATGTTCCCACCCAATGTTCTGGGAGAGTTTTGCCACCCCAGGGTGCAGAGAAGGTGAAGTACATTCCTCAAAGTTTAGGGTGGTTAAGGTCAGCACCCCATAGGTCTGAGAGGTGTACTCCTGTCCCCCATGGATTAGAGAAGGCCAGGTGGTCAAGCCATTGCTCTGAGAGGGTTGAGCCTGTATGCCAAAGATTAGGAAAGGCCAGGTGTTCAACTTGTTGCTCTGAGAAGGTTGAACCTGTATGCCAAAGGTTAGGGGGAATGTTGTCTTCACCTCACTGTACTAGGGGGCCTAAGACTCTAACCCAAAGATTGGGTAAGGTGTGGCAATCACCCCAACACTCTTGGAGGCTGAAGTCTGGAGCTTGGTTGAAACCCAGATGCTTGATGAGGGTGGAACCAAGAAAATGTCCCTTGGGCAAGCCTGGAAAGGGTGGGTCCCCATGTGGTCCCAAGGAGAAGAAACCATCGTCTTAAGAATGACTCAGACTGAAATCAAATGGAGGATGCCCTGCAGGTTTACTGAAATGTGGAGGTCCCATAACTCATGTTTAACCCCCCAATTTGTTCTATGATAATGAAAATGTTTATCCTTTGTCTTTCCATTTGTATATTGGATGCAGTTAAACAGCTTTGTAAGTTTCAGAGGTCTACAGCAGACGGGATTTTGCCTGAAGACAAACTATTTCTTTAAACTGATTATGATATGATTTTGTACTTGCATTGTTACTGATTTAAGGTTTTTTGAATATTGTAAAGTATTTTTGGAATTCAGAGGGTGGAGTTTAGCAGTTTGGCCATTTGATGTAATTATGAATTCCAAAAACAGATATTGGATCATGCCTGTAAACTGGTCTGCTAATCTGGTCATGATTAAGTTATGATTAGGGTGTTAACCAGGCCACATCAGTAGGGTGTTGAGTCCCACCCCTTTGGGGCGGGAATCAAATATAAAAGGCATGGCAAAGGACAGAGATGGAGCAGTTTTGATGTTGGAGTTCTGGTGAGGAAGGAAAGAAGGCCTTGGGAAAAGAGACAAGCCATTTGCCTGAGAGTTCCCGGCTGGCCTTGTGGAGAGAGGCAAAGCCTAGAGAGCCTCATAGTCTACAGCTGACCTTGTGGAAGAAACAGAGGAGCTAAGCCCAGAGAGAAACAGAGCCCCGGGAAGAGAGGAACCCAAGAAGCCTAAACCCTGGCAAACGTCAATAGCTGTCTTGATCCAACATGTAGCAACAGGCTTTGGTGAGGGAAGAAACTTATGCTTCATGGCCCAGTAACTGTAAGCTTCTACCCCAAATAAATACCCTTTTAAAAACCAACCGATTTCTGGTATTTTGCATCAGCACCCCTTTGGCTGACTAATAAAAAAGGTATTAGATTTTTTTTTTTACAGGCAGAGAATATACTATTTATTAAAGCAAGAGAAGCAAAGGGCTTCTCCCTTCAAAAGCTTTTCTATTTAACATAACTTTAATCAAGAAATGAAACATACAAATGCAAGAAATATATATAGGTAGAAAAAGTATATATTCACTAACCCAAAATGCAACATTAATTGAAGAGAAAACTAAAGCAATGTTTTGTAGTTGCCTTGATTTGCCTAAAGGACAGCAAAACAATACTTATCAGCCTTCTTCAGAAGAGACAATTTTTTTTTTGCTGTTTACAAGTTTATTTCTGAGTTGCAAAGATTATTTCCCCTTCCCCATGTTTTCATAATTTCCTGTATTCCCCCATTCAATCTTGGCTGCCAGAACCAGACAGACAGAAAGCACAAGGACTTTCCTTTTCTTGCATCTGTAGTGGAAACCTTAGGAGCAGACAGATATTTACTGCTCCAGGTCTGAGAAGAGACAATTTTGATTAGTATCAAATCCATCTGACACAGTCTATTAAACCCTGAAAGAAGGATATTCTTCAGATATAAAAGATAAATCTTTGATTAATAATTCTACCATATTTCCATTCCAAGCATTATATCTATGTGGCACCTATAGAAAGAGAGAGACTTTGAATTCTAGGAAGACAACTTACTAAAATACCCAGGATCCATTTTGCAACCACTTCTCCGCAGTGCTCCCCCTTCCCAGGAAGGAACCCAAGATGCAAAGTTATCCCCACTGGAGAAGCAAAACACTAGCTACATAATTTATTTTGCTGTATGCAGATTTAGGGTCAATTACTTGTCACATAATTCCTGCTTAAAGATGATGAACTATTAATAAAATTGACAAAAGCCTGATTAAAGAGGGAGTGACTGGTACTGCACCACCTGCTGGTTGATTCCCCAGGTCTGACACATACAACTGAAGACCACAGACATCTAAGCATATTTTCTCATTGTCTACCAATGGGTTCCAAGATGCACATAAGAGAAAACTGCTCAGTCCACCATAAAGAGTCTCTATGCACTGTGTAGCTAATATGGGATTGTTACATGAAGCGTGTGAGGGTGTGGGGGTAGAATCCTTTTCATTTCTGCTCTTTATTTTCAGACTTCTGCTCAACAGCACTGCTTTTCTCCCGATATTCAAGATCAGCCTTCTGTCATATTCTCTGTAGTCCATGGGTTTCCCATCCAGCACAGAGGCCTTAATTCGAAACTCATCTTTGTAGGTTTCCAGTTTGACCCTGATCCTGAATGTGAAAGGTCAAAATTTGGCATTCTGGAAAACCTCCTCAAATGCCTCAAAAGCATTAGATTTTTTAGGAGAGGTGAAGGCAATAGCATCATCGTGACAAAGGTCTCTTCTATTGCATTGATTCTGTCCTTTTAAAAAGCAAGCTGAGTCCTTTAAGGGAAGAATCCACAAACATTTTTTCTAAAGGAAGTAATACATGGGAATATTAGCATGTATTACTTATATTTCTTATATATAAAATAATCATTAAAACCCAATAGGAGATAAAACATACATATGTACAGGAAAACAGAAAATAAGAGGGTCCTGAAAGAAATCATAGAAACAAAGTCCATGAATTCCACTGTAAAACAGATTTTTAAAATTCCCCATGGTAATTTTAAAATTATACATTCTGTACCATATACTCACAATTAAATTGATGACAGCCAGGATAAACAGGAGGATAATCACACAGATGGCTAAATTGCCCTTTCTCCCTCTCAATCCTGTTTTATGGAGACGGTCTTCATCAATCGGAATATATCCAGCTTTAAAGTTACTATTGTGCTCTTTATTAACATTCCTTCTCTCAACAGCCTTCTCACGCATAGACTTCTTTACAGGACCATTGGAACTTTGCTAAAAATGAAATACAACAAAATATAACAGCTATGCCTTCTCTTTTCCATGTATTTATTAAGTGCAAATACATAACTAAAAAAAGCTGAATTGATTAGTGATACCTTTTCCACTAACAAGCTGCCTGTCATGTAAACTACACGTTATATTGAGTTGCAGGCCTCAAGTATGGACATTACTATGCTAAGAAGAGTAATATAGAAGAACCTTCTGTGTGACTCTTTGATATCTTATTTTCCCTCTTTGCTTTCAATAGTCCTACTGTCAACAAAATATACAGCTTATTTTGGGCAGAGTTGTAATGTACATATTACAGTAGGAATCTTGTTCTTATTTTTCATTAATCTATCTAGTTTTATATTTTTCATTTATATGAAAAGGATTTAGAAGGGCTGACACACTTTGTTGTTTATCACTCTAGTTGATCAAAGCTAAGATTGTCTTAGACTGGCAGTTCTCAAAGTGTGGGCTAGGGAGTTTTGCAAGAGTAGTCCCTGACCCTTTCAGGAGTCTGGAAAGTAAAAATATTTTCAAAATAATACTATGACATTATGCCTTTTTACTATAATTCTCTCACGAATGTACAGTGATGTTCTCCAGAGGCTACATGACCATGTGTGATGACATCATACAGCTAATGGAATGTGTGCTTGTGTATTTTCTATTTTTAAATTTCTCAGTTTTAATGACTAATATGGCAAATATCAATGAATATAACACATATAAACAAAAGCTCTTTGGTATGCTCAGTAATTTTTAAGAATTTAAAGAGAATCTGAGACCAAAATGTTTGAGAACCTCTGACCAAGTCTATAGTTGATTGATACGTTTGATAATATCCGGTACATACTGAGTTCAAAAGAAATGGCTAGAAATGGATACTACCAATCTCAGAGCCCTAAAAAGTGAGAAAACTCGTTTATCAAATAGGTACTTATTAAGCACTTTATGCTGAAATATTAATACCATAAATAGTAATTCAAACAAATACAGGACAGACTCTCTATCCTCTAGGGTCTTGCAAGTGTGATTTGTACACATAAAATAGTTAACAGTGTAATAAAGTAATCTGTATGTTGAGGTGCTAAAATCAAGTCTAGATAGTACATGTTGTGGAGTTCAGTGGGAGGAGAGATAGGATGGCCTGGAATTATTAAGGGAACAAGGAGGTATAGGAGGGTCAGATCTGGCAATGCAGAGAGAATCAAGTTGGAAAAAAAGGGCCAAGTTGTGCAAGTTCTTGAATAGCAGGGTACAAATTCTAGTTTTTACGTTCTGTTTAATTGGAAGTCATTGGAGGTTTTTGAGCAGGCAAATGGCATGTTTCAAGGTGTTAAATGTGTGAGCATATGTAGGAGAGAGAGGAAAGAGGAATACCAGAAAGATGTTATTGGTGTTGTGGAAATAGAGGTTTGAGGTATTGAGGACCTAAACCAGGGTAACAACAGTGGGAATGAAAAAAGAATAGATTAAAAAGATACTTCAAAAGAAAGCTAAATGAATTTGTATCCCAGTTCAAAAAAACAATCTTGTGTTTATTAAACAGTGATTAGTTAAATACAGGGAATGAAGGGAGGAAAAGATTCTACATGTTACATTTAAACTGAATGAGAAGTAACCAATTGCCCCGAAGACAACTGCAAGTATGGGACTGGATATTAGGTTATGAGACACAGATTTGAGAGTCCTCAGCTTAGAGGTGAATTAAAGCTGTGAGACCGCATTGGTTCACTGTGAGGAACAGTATATATAGAAAACAAAGAGCCAAGGACATAGTCTAGGGAAATGTTAAATGTGCAGGAACACTAGAAAATGAGAAATACAATGACTGGTATGAAAACCAAGGAAGTGCCATGTTGCTGAACATGATTTGTCAGAAAGTGCCTTGATAACCGTCAAAGATAAACTTTTAGTAGCAAATTGCTAAGTAGGAAATGGACAGTACCAAAAATGTACCAACATGTATACATCTATTTGAGAGTCCAGAAGGAGAAAAAAAAAGTGAGAAGATTGTAGCTAAAAGATTAAGTACTTTCAAGGGAGAGTTTTTTTTTTTTAGTCTCTTTCCTCCCCTGATTTGGGGAAAGACATGAGTATGATTGCAGAGGGAAAGAAGCCAAAGGGGAAAAGACCAAAGATCTCAGAGTAGGGCAGGATACTGCAGGTGACAAGATCCTTCAGGGGGAGGGAAAGAAAGCAATAGAGAGTACCAGAGAAAATAATAGTCTTAAAAGGGTGGGCTCCTGCTTCATTTAAAACTGTGTGCACAAGAAAAAGTATTCTTCCTCTCTGTGATGGTCTGAAGCTGTACGTACCCCCACAAAAGCATGTTCTTAAATCTAATCCATTCATGTGGATGTGAACCCATTGTAAGTAGGATCTTCTGATGAAGTTACTTCAGTTAAAGTGTGACCCATCTTAATTATGATGGGTCTTAATTTTATTATTGGTGTATTTTATAAGAGAATAAATTTCAGACAGAGAGAGAGAGAAAGCCAAGAAAGTAGGAACCTGAAATCAAGGCAACCCGTAAGAGAAGGGTGAGACCAGTAGACACTGCCATACTCCTTGCATGTGACAGAGGAGCCAAGGATCACTGGCAGCCAGTCTTCAGATGATGCCTTGATTTGGACATTTTCCCAGACTCAAACTATAAGCTAATAAATTCCCATTGTTTAAATCAACCCATTTCTTGGTATTTGCTTTGAGCTGCCTAGGAAACGAAAACACTCTTCCTAGGGATATAAGAGCAAAATCGTCTGCCAAGAATGAATGGTGAGGGCTACCAGAACCTTAAGGTGGTGGCAGTTGAAGCAGGGCTGGTTGGGAGATTATAGAGAATTGAACAAGACAGTAATAATCTTTGTGAGTAATGTGGCAGATAAAAGTTTTTTAATTCACAGAAAGCAAGGAAGGCTCTTTAGAAGGTGATTCAATCCACTCAACAGATTTTAAACAAAACCAAGTTGCTGACTACAGTTGTGTGGGTTTTACCTGCATAAGGGTGCAGCATCTAAGAGGGTATATTTACACTGCAGACATTAGAGTTGTATATGCGTTTGATAGGTTTCCAGCCAAAGGATGAAAAATATCTTAAGGAAGGGGTGTTTTAGCCTGATTTATATAGACACAGTATGAGTTTGTGACACCCCTTATAGGTAAGCAACTTAAAAGTCATATCCAGAGTTTGAATATAGATCTATGTAAAAGATAGTGAGGACAAAATTTGTAAAGTTCACCCATGTAATGAGCTTTCATTTCATAAGGAAAAAATGACATCTTAATCCTTCAATTTCTTACTTCTTATCAAACAAGTCTATATCCCAAAGTCCAAATATTGGTATTGACATCTTTTGTGTACCTATGCAAAATGGTTATATTTCTGATTAGTTAGCAATCAGGGTTTTGGTAGGACGGTAAAAAGAAATGGCCAAAGAGAATGCAAAGGAAGGAGTTGATGGAATTCTCTAGAAGCAGGAGATCATTTAGACTAGCTGCTCTAAGAGTGACAGAACTAGAAGAGAAGTGTGGAATCTGAAAGAGAATATAGATGTTGTAGATAATCAGAGAATGGTTTGAGGCAATGAGACAAATATCTCAAACCCAAAGATCTTTAACTCTAAATAAAAATTTATTTCCCAAGATGAATAAGAAACCAAGGTTCAGAGAGGTTAGGTTACTTGCCCAAAGTCATCCAGAAAGTAAGTGGCAGAGCTGGAACTAGAACCCAGGTCTGGTTAACACCCAAGCCCACTCTTTTTTCACCATGCTAGATTGGCTTCTAACCATCGACTTTTGATCTACTCTCTGCACCTGTAGTTTCTCCCTGTATATAGATTATATACTTAAAAATCCTCCTGGCTATATTAAATCCAAGATAAACGGCCTAGCTGTATGTTATTTCTCAGAGGTGTGCCAAAACTAAAGGAGCCTCAATCTCAGGAGGTAGAAGTGAAGGCAAGGAGTGTGGTGTTTCATTATATGCTTCCTATACCACATGGTGAAATTCAGCTTAAGGATTTTAAAGGGACAAGGATTCAGAGTCAGATTCACACTCTATATGGATTTATCTGATTTGGATAGAAAGTGGGTACTGAACCATTCAGGCTTCCTTGCCACATATAAATTCCATCTCTACCAGTAGTTAACAAAATGTATACAGTATTAATATATGCAAAAATGTTTAAATATATAATAGATCTTAAGTTTGTACTTTAGACAGCAATTTGGTCATGCAATCACAAAAATATACATTTAATAAAAAGCCTTGGGAACCAGCTGTATAGCCCAGTGGATAAGGGCGCCAGTACACCACATGGGAGGCCCCGGGTTCGGTTCCCGGGGACCTCTCCAAGCGGGCAGACGGCCTTGAGAAAAGGCAAGCCGCCGTGGGCGGGGCAAAGCCGCTGTGGGCAAGGCAAAAAGCCACCACAGGCAGGGCGGAGCCACCACAGGCATGGCAAGTCACCTGTGAAACATGAAGCTGAGCCGCCCACGAAGCACAGAGCCAAGCCGCCCGTGAAACACGGAGCTGTGCTGCCCGCAAAACACAGAGCGGAGCTACCCGTGAAATGGAATGGAGCCACCCATGAGCGGGGCAAGCCGCCTGCGCGGAGGGCCAACTCGGCACGTCGCCGCAAATACAGGGGAGACAAAAAGCAGACATAGAACACAGACGAATGGACACACAGCAAGAGCAAGCAGAAAGCAGGCAGGGAATATGTAACAAAAAATAAAAAATAAAAAATAAATAAAAAGCCTTGATTTGAGGCAGCCAGCAGTTTAGAACATTTTCGTTTTCTAAAACCAGAAGTAAAAGATTATAGAGACACTTGTAAAAAAAATCTGTAAAAAACTTAGCAAAGAGATCAGCCACTTTTAAAGACACATATGCCAGCTCAAACAGGCTAACATTAGGAACACTGCTGGCTACAGCTGGTCACTAAATCTTCTTGTCTCTGAACACTAGATTCCTGAAAGGAAGTGAAGGAGAGCAGGGAAGTACTTTGAGGAGCTCAAAACAGTGGTAGAGGAACCAAGAATTACAGCACTGAAGAAACTAAATTGAGGATGGTACAATTGATTAGAATAACAGAGGGGTAAATGCAAAAATGTAATTCTAGGATGAATTATGTAACACTCTTTTGGCATCTGTATCCTGGATTCCTAGTTGACCATGATCATAAACTCTTTGAGAAATGGGATTAGCCTAATATTCCCTACAGAATTAACAGGGAAAAATATATTTAATATATATATGAAATTCAATTTATGTGTAGAAAAATGAAAGAATGACTGGATAAATAACTTTCAAATGTCCAATATTTCATTGTAGTTAACACAGTGAGGTGGAAAGAACAAGACTATAGTATAGAGTTAAAACTAGATTTTAATCTGGGCTGTTATTTACCTGCTGGGGGATCTTGCACAGATTACTTATCCTTTCTAAGTCTCAGAAATGAAGATATGATCACATACCTCATAAGGACATAATGAGGATTAAATCAGGTCAAATACATAAAAGTACTCAGCATGGAACCTAAAATTACTTGAGGCATATTAGAGCTCCTTCCCAACATCTTAAAACATTTTGTGGTTCCTTTTTATTCTAAAAATGATAGTTTTCATATTAAGCAGACTTCCTCAATTCGATGTCCTTTCACTGTCTTATGCTGTATTTGTGTTAGGGAATTCTCTGTAACAAACACTGTTCTGGGCAGAGGATTCATTATTTTCATTATACTCATTGATATTCCAAACTCAATTGTAGCCTGAAATCTAGAGGAAGAATGAAAGCTTGATATTTCCTTAAAATGACTGTGACATGGAATGTTAGAGAAAAATTTCTTCTCTCATTCTTCTACTTAACAAACTAAGTGGTTCCTTGCTTATCAGATTAAATTTAAAGTCTTAATTGGTTCTCACTAGCCTCATCTCTTTATTAATACAGCTGCTTTCATTACTCCTATCAAACATGTCTTCTATTTGACTCACACTTTAAAACAGTGATGTGCTGGTATATGTTTAACAACTGGCTCTCTGAGAGAAAATGTATCCACATATATACATAAATAGATTTATTATAAATTTTACTGGTATAAAGGATGGATAGGACACAATAAAAAATAATAAGGATGATGAAATATGCAATAGTCTTTATTTAAATTCTAAATAGCCAACTGATTGTCACAGAATGCTTTCATTGATTTTTGCCAAAATCTTGTATCTGAAGTCAATCTATGGTTGCAATTCAACCATGATGTGACAAGTGGAGTATCATCCCGATCTGCTTTTTTCCCAATAAATATGTTGCTATTAAATCTGACATGCAACTTATAAAAATTTTATTTGCTAAACTGAAATGTCTTTCATCTTTAGGACTGTATGTCAGAATCCCATTCATTCCTTAATGATGTGAGTTCTTTGCTGTAAAATATAAGTTTTTGAATAGTAGAAGAGTATGTCCTCAAATTTTTGTGCTATTCACAACAATGTAACAGCTACAGACGTGACCAACTTTTTTTTTGACTGAGTTTAATAATGAACATAATCAGATGGCTAGACATCAGAAAAAATTACAAGCCATACTAAGAAACAAGAAGAGATAGCACAAGCAAAGGAACAAACCAAGATTCCAGATAAGACAGGATTTAAGACAACGAATTAATAATGTTCCCACAAATCTCCTAAATCAATTCAAGAGGTTGGAGGAAAATATGGCTGAAGAGATATGGGATATAAAAAGACATTTGGTGAGCATAAAGAACAATTCGAAAGTCTGCAAAGAAAAGTAATAAAGATAATAGGATGAAAGACCATGGATGAAATTGAAAATACATTAGAGGCATATAACAGCAGATATGAATTGGCTGAGGACAAAATAAGTGAATTAGAAGACAGAGCATCTGAAATGGAAGAGAGAACAGAAAGAGAGAAGAATGGAAAAAATTGAACAGTTTCTCAGGGACCTGAAGGGCAATGTGAAATGCACAAATATGTGTGTTATAGGTTTCCCAGAAAGAAATGCATATGGAAAAGGGGACAGAAAGAATGCTTGAGGAAATAATGACTAAAAATTTCCCAACCTTTATGAAAGACATAAATATCAACATCCAAGA
The DNA here is from genome assembly GCA_004027955.1 of Chaetophractus vellerosus. NCBI lineage: Eukaryota > Metazoa > Chordata > Mammalia > Cingulata > Chlamyphoridae > Chaetophractus > Chaetophractus vellerosus. Next base: position 358 of record PVKH010020604.1, on the reverse strand, counting down.
AAGACAATGCACTCCAAACAAAATAAATCTGAATAGAACTACTCTGAGACACCTACTATTCAGATGATCAAAGAGAAGATTCTGAAAACAGCAAGAGAAAAGCAATGCATCACACAAGGGACCATCAATAATATTAAGTGCCAATCTCTTATCAGAAACCATGGAGGCAAGAAGGCAGGGGTATGATGTATTAAAGGTAGGGATAGAGAAAAACGGCCAGCCAAGAATTGTTTATGTGGAAAAATTGTCCTTCAAGTAATGAGGGTAAGGACTTCTAGGAAGATGGCATCAAAGTAGGTCGGTGGGTCTCAACTCTTTCAAAACAATGGAGGAAGGGCCAAAAAGCTATCCGAGGGAG
>PVKH010020603.1:0-14533 GCA_004027955.1 Chaetophractus vellerosus | reverse complement strand
ACACATACACATACACACCACACCTCTTTATGATTAAGTCATTCTTTCAGCATTGGACAGGTGGTGCAGTAATCAGTTCTGATGCTTAAGGTGCTGAAGCAGCTCTATAAACAACTGAACGTTTAATATTCAGTATCACTTCTCTTAAAATTCCCCCAGCCACACTGCCACTGAGGATTTCTCACTGGCTTTAGATAGCCTCTAAGATGGCCCCCAAAGATTCCCACCTCCTGATATTCATACCCTTGTGTAATGCCCTCCCTTTCAGAGAGGGCTGGATTTAGTGACTTGCCTCTAGTAAAAACAATATGCCAGAAGTGATGGGATGTCACTTATGAGATTAGGTTATAAAATAACTACAGACTCTGTCTTTGGAGATACCTCTGACATGCTCCACCTCACAGCCATGTCGTGAGCTGCCCTATGGAGAGGTCTACAGGCAATCTGACAGCATTTGGGGGACCAAATCCTCCCTAGTTGAGGAGTACCCTAAGACCACAAAGCCCAGCTGACAAAGGACCTTGAGCCAGAGGCACCACATTGAGCACAGCACAGATTCCTGACCCACAGAAACTATGAGATAATAAAGGTTTATTTTTTAAGTCCCTATGTTTTGGGATAATTTGTTACACAGAGATAGATAACTAATATGCCATCTGTGTCCAGTTTCAGCCTTCCCTCTTGTTCCCTTTTCATTTTCTACCTCCTACTCTTTCTCTTTCTGTTTCAAAGTTTTCTTTAGGCCATGCCCTTAGGGCTTTTCCTTCTTTACCTTAAGTGGCCTAAAAATAATAAATAAAGTTTTCATCCTAAGAGGAACTCTGTTGCTGGCTGTTAAAAGAACATTTTTTCAACTTGTATTAAGAAACTGTGAGTCATCCAGAATAAATAATGTATCTCTGATATCATCAATTTAAAAATACCCTAGTTTTGGTACATTTTATACAGCTGAGATTTAAAAACCTGGTGATTAAATAATCAATTCCTTGATGATTTAAACTTTTTATTGTAATAAAACAAATTGTTATAGTTATTTTTGGCCTACTATTTTATTTGGATTATTGTTATATGTTAGTCTAAGAGAGATGGCTAAACCTGAAATCCCCACATCTTCTAGCCTGGTCTTGGCTTTTATTTTTATATCTCAAATAAAATGCCTTGTGCCACTTCCTTCCTTTGTATTGTAGAAATTACTCCCTCTTCAAGATTACAGCAGATACCCTGAAGGCTTACCTTCCCATTAGTCATCTTTATCACTGGAATGTCTCCTCCAGGTAAGCCCCTGATCTGTTGGCTCCTCTGACTGAGATGCTCTTCCTGCACAGTTTCCTTCAACTTTCTCCAAATGCCACCAATGCAAGGTTGCACAATTTATAATGCATACCAGACATTTCCTGAAATTAGATGTTTCCTTCAGTCTCCTGTATAACCAGAGCTTAAGGAAGTCCTTGTGGCTGTATTCCCCAGGACCCCGCAAGCCACTCCCTCTGGTGGGGATTAAATCATGTCCCCCACAAAAGACAAGTTCACATTTTAATCCATGTTCTTGTGGGTATAAAACCATTTGTAAATAGGACTTTTTGAAGATATTATTGGTTACGGAGTGGTCAAATTGAATCAGTGTCAGATTTTCTCCATATGACTGGAGGTCTTATAAAGAGAGAAAATTCATATGTAGTCTGTCAGTAGAAGCCCAAAGTCAAAAGAAGCCGACAGGAGGGAGAGAGATTACCATGTGATGGAGGATCTCTGTTACCAGAATCCACGGCCATGCCACTATCTTGACTTTGGATTTCTAACCTCCAAATTATGAGCCAATAAATTCTAGGTTAAAAGTGAAAGGATGGAAAAAGATATTCTATGCAAATAATAACCAAAAAAAAAAAAAAAAAAAAAAAGAGCTGGGTTAGTTATACCAATATCAGTAAAATAGATTTTAAGTCAAAAGCTGTTATAAGAGACAAAGAAGGATACTATATATTAATAAAAGGGGCAATCCACCACAAAGAAATAATAATCATAAATATTTATGCACCTAACCATAGTGCCATAAATTATATGAGGCAAACACTGGCAAAACTGAAGGCAGAAATATACACCTCTACAATAATAGTTGGAAACTTCAATATACCACTTTCATCAATAGTTAGAACATCTAGACAGAAGATCAATAGGGAAATAGGGAGCTTGAATAATATGATAAAGGAACTAGACATAACAGATATAAACAGAACATCAACTCCAAAATAGGAGGATATACATTCTTCTCAAGTACACATGGATTATTCTCCAGGATACACCACATGATGAGTCACAAAACAAGCCCTGATAAATTTAAAAGATTGAACTAATACAAAGTATCTTCTCTGACCATAACACAATGAAGCTGGAAATAAATAACAGGCAGAGAACTGGAAAAATCCAAAAACACATGGAAGGTAAATAACACACTATTAAACAATGTGTGTCAAAGAAGAAATTGCAAGGGAAATCAGGAATTATCTCGAGGAGATTGAAAACAAGAAGAGTCGTGTTAGTCTGTCAAAGGGCTTTTGATGCAAAATACCAAAAATGAGTTGGCCTTTATAAAGGGGATTTATTTAGGATAACAGTTTACAGTTCCAAGGCCATGAAATGTCCAAATCAAGGTACCACAAGAGGTGCTTTCTCACCAAAGTTAGCTACTGTTGATCCTGTTGACTGGCCATGTGGTGAAGCAAGATGACCACTGATCTCTGCCAAGGTCTCTGTCTTCCCCTCCAGAATCTACTGTCTCCTGGAGCTCAGCTGTGGCACAGTGGCATAGGGCTTGTCTCTTTCCAGGCCTCCTCTATCAGTCTTAGCTACTCTGCTTTCTTCCAGAGTTCAGTTGTAAGCGCTCAGGCATATGGCTCATCTCTCCCTGGGCCTCAGCTATTTGAGCCTCTCAGGGTCTTCACCTCTTGCAGCTCAGCTGTGGATGAAACTGGAGTCCTTTCTCTCACATTGCAGGATCAAACATGGTGGCTTCCTTTATCTCTGTGTGCTTCTCTGTTTTTATCAGACCCAGCAAGAAGGTGGAGACTCAACCTGAGTCATGCCTGACTGGTGTAGTCCAGTCAAATGGGTCTTACAACCACAGGAATGGATTAGTTCAAAAATATAATCTTTCTCTTTTTAGGATTCATAAAAGAATGTTAAACTCACAAAGCATATCAAAACTAATGGGATGCAGCAAAGGTAGTGCTGAGAGGGAAATTTATATCCCCAAATGCTTACATTAAAAAAGAAGAAAGAACTAAAATCAAAGACCTAACAGCGCACTTGGAGGAACTAGATAAATAAAAGGCACACAAATAGGAAAAGAAGAAGTAAAACTTTCACTTTTTGCAGATGATATGATCCTATATATAGAAAGTCCTGAAAAACCTACAACAAAGCTACCAGAGCTGTTAAATGAATTCAGTAAAGTGCCAGGCTACAAGATCAACATGAAAAAATCAGTAGTGTTTCTATACACTAGTAGTAAGTAATCTGAGGGGGAAATCAAGAAAAAAATTCCATTTAAATTAGCAATCAAAACAATCAAATATCTACAAATAAACTTAACCAATGATACAAAGGATTTGTGCACAGAAAACTACAAAACATTGCTAAAAGAAATCAAGGAAGATCTACATAAATGGAAGGACATTCCGTGTTCATGGACTGGAAGATTAAATATCATTAAGACCTATCCAAAATGATTTACAGATTCATTGTAATCCCAATCAAAATTCTAACACCCAACTTTGCAGAAATGGAAAAGCCAATTATCAAATTTATTTGGAAGAGTAAGGGGCCCTGAATAGCCAAAAGCATCTTGAAAAAGATAAGATGAACAAAGTTGGGGGACTCACTCCCTGACTTTAAAGCTTATTACAAAGCTTCAGTGGTCAAAACAACATGGTATTGGCATAAGGATAGGTATATTGACCAATAGAATCAAACTGAGAGTGCAGAAATCAATCATAACATCTATGGCCAATTGACGTTTCTTTGTTTGTTTGTTTTTTAGGAGGTATTGGGGATTGAACCCAGGACCTTGTACATGGGAAGCAGGTGCTCAAATCACTGAGCTACACCCACTCCCCTGCCAATTGATTTTTGACAAGGCTGACACGTCCACTCAATTGGGAAATAATTTTCTCTTCAACAAATGGTGCTGGGAGATTTCTCCAAAAAGAATATACAAATGGCTAAAAAAGCACATGAAAAAATGCTAACATCGCTAGCTATTAGGGAAATGCAAATCAAAACCATGAGTTATTATTTCATATTCACTAGGATGTCTATTATTCAAAAAACAGAAAATTACAAGTGTTAGAGACTTTGTGGAGAAATGGAAACACTCATTCTTTTTTTTGCTGATGTGACTGTAAAACGGTGCAGCCACTGTGGAAGACAGTTTGGCAGTCCCTCATAAAGTGAAGGATAGAATTACTATATGATCTGACAATCCTGCTACTAAGTATATACCCAAAAGAAATGAAAGCAGGGACTTGAAAAGATACTTGTGCACTGATGTTCATAGCAGCATTATTCACAAATGTCAAAAGATGGAAGCAACCCAAGTGTCCATCTACCGATGAATGGATAAACAAAATGTGGTATATTCATACAACAGAATATTATTCAGCTGTGAAAAAGAATGAAGTCTGATACATGTAACAACATGGATGAACCTTGAAGGCATTATGCTGAATGAAATAAGCCAGACACAAAAGTTCAAATATTGTGAGATCTCACTGATATGAACTAATCAGAAAAAGCAAACTCATAGTGTTAGAATCTAGAATATAATTTAGCAAGGGCTGGATTGGGGCTAGAGAATGGGACATTAATGCTTAATTTGTATAGAATTTCTATTTAGGTTGATTATTAAGGTTTGGAAATGGATGGCAGTGATGGTGGCACATTCTTGTGAGTGTAATATATAGCACTGAATTATATACATGAATGTGGTTAAAATGAGAAATTTTAGGTTGTACACATATTACTAGAATAAAAAATAAAAGATAAAACAGGATTATGTAACACAGTAAACTCTATTGTAAATGGACTATAATAGTCCAAGTATAAAATGTTCTTTCATGAATTATAACAAATGTACTACAAGGTATTAATCCAAGATGTTAATACTAGGGTGGTATATTGGGAAAAAATGCACCTAATGTAAACTATGGACTATATTTATTAGTACAATTTTAATAGTCTTTCATCAACAGAGGTACCACATTAATGCAAAGTGTTAACAATAGCGTTGTATGTGAGAATGCTGTATTTTTGACATGGTTTTTCTGTAAACCTAAAACATCTCTAATTTTAAAAATTAATTAAAAATCACCTGGCAATTGTTTTTTGGATTTTCTCTCAACTCTCAATTATATTCCATTGGTCTGAGTTTGTTTTTAGGATTAAATAAGACAAGTGTTCCTAGAAAGGATTTTAAAAAATAACCTTTCCATAATTTATTAAGCAACCTTTTGTCTGTTATTTTATTTTTTGAAGTTGAAATAAAGTTTTAAAACATCAACTGGCTATAGATGTGTGGATTTTTCTCTCAATTCTCAGTTATATTCTATTGGTCTATTTGTCTATCCTTATGCCAGTATGATGCTATTTTAATTACTGTAGCTTTGTAGTAAGTTTTGAAATCAGGAAGTGTGAGTGCTCCAACTTTGTTCTTTTTCAAGATTGTTTTGTCTATTCAAGGCCCCTTAAAAATTCCATATGACTTTAAGGATCAGCTTTTCCATTTCTGCCAAAAGGGCTGCTAGAATTTTGATTGGGATTGCACTGAATTTGTAGATCACTTTAGGCAGTATTGGCATATTAACAATATTAAGTCTTCCAATCCAAGTGTTTTACTTCCTTGGTTAAATTTACTCTTAGGTATTTTTGTTTTCTTCGATGCTATTTTAAATAGAATTATTTTCTTGATTACCTTTTCAGGTTGTCTTTTACTGGTGTACAGAAATCCAGTTGGCTTCTGTGTGTTTATCTTATATCCAACAACTTTGTTGAATTTGTTTATTAGTTCTAGTAGCTTTTTTGTGGATTCTTTGGGATTTACTAAGTATAAGATCAAGTCGCCTCCAAATAGGGATAATTCAACTTCTTCCTTTCCAAATTGGATACTTTTATTTTTTTCTCTTGCCTGGTTGTTCTGGCTAGAACTTACAATACAATGTTGAATATCAGTGATAATAGCTTGCTTCCTTGTGTTGTTTCTGATACAGTATTTCAGACATTAACCATTGTATGTGATATTTGCTGTGGGTATTTCATAAATGCCCTTTATGGTTTTGAGAAAGTTCCCTTCTATTCCTAGTTTACTTGGCATTTTTATTATGAAAGTATGTTGGAGTTTGTCAAATGCCTTTTCTCTATCAATTGAGATGATAATGTTTTTTTTCCCTTCATTCTATTAATGTAGTGTAGTACATTGATTGATTTTCTTATGTTGAACCATCCTTGCATTCTTAGAATCAATCCCACTTGACCATAGTGTATTATTCTTTTAATGTGTTGTTTGACTTGATTTGCTAGTATTTTGTTGAGAATTTTTGCAACTGTATTCATAGGAGATATGGGTATGCAATTTTCTTTTCCTGTGCTGTCTTTATGTGGCTTTACTTTCAGGGAAATGCTGGTTTCATGAAATGGGTTAGGAAGTAATCCTTCCTCTCCTATTTATTGGAAGAATTTGAAAAAGATTGATGTTAAATCTTCTTTAAATATTTGTAAAATTTATTAGTGAAAGCCCTTGGTCTTGGGCTTTTCTTTGTTCAGAGGTTTTTGATTACTAATTCAATCTCTTTACTTGTTGGATCTGTTGAGAGTTTCTATTTCTTTTTGCATCAGATTAGATCATTTGTATGTTTCAAGAAATCTGTCCGTTTCATTCAGGTTTTCTGATTTGTTGGCATATAATTGTTCATAGTGGCCTTGTATAATTCTTTTTATTTCTGTAATGTTAGTAGTAATGTCCCCACTTTTGCCCCTGATTTCAGTTATTTTTATCCTCCATCTCTTTATATTTATCAGTCTGGCAAAAGGTTTCTTGAATTTATGGATATTAAAAAATTTTTTTTTTTTGGTTTTGATGATTCTATTTTTTTTCTATTCGCTTTTTAATTTTTCTCCTCTTTAATCTTTACTATTTTCTTCTTTCTACTAACTTTGGTTTTAGTTTGCTCTTCTTCTTCTGTTTCTTTAGGTGTGAAGTTATATTATTTATTTGTGATCTTTCTTCTTTCTTAACAGAGGCATTTAGAGCTATAAATATCCCTCTGATCACTGTCTTCACTGCATCCCAGAAGGTTTGTTATGTTGTATTTCATTTTCATTTGTCTCAAGATATTTCCTAATCTCCCTTGTGATTTTTTTTGAACCATTGGTTATTTAATAGTGTGTTGTTTAATTTCCACATATTTGTAAATTTCCCAGTTTTCCTCTATTATTGATTTCTTGCTTTATTCCATTGTGTTCTGAGAAGATAATTTCTATGATTTCAATATTTTAAAATTTATTAAGATTTGATTTGTGGCCTAACATATGGTCTATGTTGAAAAATGTTCCATGTACACTTGAGAAGAATGTGTATTTTGCTGTTGTTGGGGGAATTGTTCTATATACACCCATTAGGTTGAATTGTTTAGTAGTGTTGTTCAAGTCCTCTGTTTCCTTATTGATCTTCTGTTTAGATGTTCTATCAATCATTGAAAATGGTATATTAAAGTCTCCAACAATTATTGTAGAACTACTTATTTCTCCCTTCATTTCTGTCAATTTCTGCTTCATATAGTTTGGGGCTTTTTGTGAGGTACATATATGTTTATAGTCACTACATCTTCTTGCTGGATTGAACCTTCCACCAAAATATAATATTCTGTCTCTTATAATCTTTTTTTTTTACTTACATTCTGTTTTGTTTGACAATAATATAACCATTCTGTCACTTTTTCCACCCTTTTACTTTCTTTTTATTTTATTTCATTTTTATTTATTTTTTATTTTCTGCTTTTTGTCTCCCCACGCGGCTCCACTCTGCTTGCAGGCGGCTCTGCTCTGCCTGTGGTGGCTTTGCCCTGCCCATGGTGGCTTTTGCCCTGCCCACGGCGGCTCTGCCCTGCCCACGGCAGCTTTTGCCTTCTGAAGCGGTCTGCGCGCCCAGAGAGGCCCCGGGAACCGAACCCAGGGCCTCCCATGTGGTAAACTGGTGCCCTATCCTCTGGGCTATACAGCCCGCCCCCCTTTTACTTTCAATAATCATCCCTCCCCATTTATATAGTTATTGTCTAAGCTTATATCTTTATACATTGTGTGTCCATTATCATAAATTTAAAATATTATTTTACACATTTGCCTGTTAATATGGGAGAAAAAGGAGTTACCAACCAAAAGCATAGTAATACAGGATTTGATATTTACTTATGTAGCTACCTTTACCAGTATACTTTATTTCTTCTTATGGCTTTGAGTTACTGTCTAGTGTTCTTTTATTTCAGCCTAAAGGACTCTCCCTTAACATTTCTCATAGGGCAAGTCTTCAGGTAAGGAACTCTTTCAGCTTTTGAAAGACTGATTCCCATAAATGTCTTAATTTCTCCTTCATTTTTGAAAGATAATTTTGACAGATATAGAATTCTTGGTTGACAGTTTCTTTCTTTAAGAATTTTAAATATGTCATCCCATTGTCTTCTGGTCTCCATGGCATCTGATGAGAAATCCTCTGTTGATCTTATTTGGGAACCTTGTATGTCATAAGTCACTTCTCTCCTGCAGCTTTCAAGATGTTCTTTTTGTCTTAGGGTTTTGACAGTTTCACTATGATGTGTCTTGGTGTAGATATCATTAGTATAATCTGCTTGGAGCTTGTTGAGCTTCTTGGGTGTTCATGCTGTTTCATCAGATTTGAGATATTTTTGGCCATTAATTCTTCAAATACTTTTTCTGTCCCTTTCTATCTCTTGTCCTTCTGGAACTCCAATTATGTATTTGTTGGTATGCTTGGTGGTGTCCCCTAGGTCCCTCAGGCTATTTTCATTTTTCTTCTCCTTCTTCTTTTTTTTTTTTTTTTGTTACATATCCCCCCATTTCTGCTTGTTCTTGCTGTTTTCATTTTCACGTTCTTCCATGTCTGCTTTGTCTCCCCCCGTTGCGGCGATGCGCCGAGTCAGCTCACCGCGCAGGCGGCTTGCCCCATTCGCGGGCAGCTCTGCTCTGTTCGTGGGCAACTTGTCCTGCCTGTGGCAGATTTGCCCTGCCCGTGGCGGCTTTGCCCTGCCCATGGCAGCTTTTTGTTTTGCCCATGGCAGCTCTGCCCCGCCCACGGTGGCTTGCCCTCTCAAGGCAGTCTGCCCACTCGGAGAGGCCCCGGGAACCGAACCCAGGGCCTCCCATGTGGTGAACTGGCACCCTATCCACTGGGCTACAGCCGGCCCCCCATTTTTCTTCATTATTTTTTCTTTTTGCTCTTTCAATGGATAATTTCAATTGCCCTGTTTTCAAGTCTGTGGATCCTTTCTTCTGCCTGTTCAAATTTTTTGTTCAATCCATCTAATGAGTTTTTGTTTCGATTATTGTACTTTCGAGCTCTAAAATGTTTGTTTGGTTCTTTTAAAAAAAAATTTTTTTTTCGATCTCTTTATTTTGTTCAGACAATATTTTCCTAATTTCCTTTAGTTCTTTGTTTATGGGTTCCTTTAGCTCATTAAACATGTCTAAGACAGTTGATTTGAGGTTTTGACTAATAGTTCCAATTTATGAACTTCCTTAGAATGGGCCATACTTTCCTGTTTTTTGTGTGTTTTACAGTTTTTTGTTGAGAACTGGACATTCTGAGAATTATGTTATAACTAGAAATCTAGTTCTCTCACTCCTCTGGGATTGTTAGGCTTGTTGTTGTTTTTGTTATTGAGCACTGGAGCTGTCAATTTGTGACTTTTCCTAACTATTTTTCTTCTCAAATAGGAATGGAAATGGAAAAGAGAAAAAAAGTCCTACCTCTTTAAGACTCCCTGCCACTTTTGCCTGAGAAGTGTTGAAACAATGGTCACCATTAGAGCCGGCCTCTCAGTGGCCTGAAATAGAGATCAAAACCAGTGATCAGTAATCAGACCCAACCCCCCCTCTCACCCCCAGATTTTGGAGGACTAGGTCTTTAAAAGCCAAACTTGGCACCAGTAAGCTGTACCTGAAACCTAGCCTACAGTCCCCACTGCTGCCTGACACATGGTTGGGGGGTTGGGGTAAAGTAGCCATTGCATGGAGAGTGAAATTCACTCATAGCTACTGCACTTTTTCAGCATCTTCCCTGGATGCTGCACAGTGGTCTACTAGACTCCAGAGTTTCAAAATGGTTGATTCAGACAGTTCCTGACAGTTCAAATGTTTTGGTGGAGGGACTGATACCTGGAGCTAACTACACCTTCATCTTTCCACAATCCTCCTCAATCCAGGGATATTTTGAATTGAATGTTCATGTTCCTGTCACCTCATTTACATTCACAGATGGTGATGTTTTAATAGAGAATAGTTTTAATAAAGAATAGTTTCTAACTATGATCATTTTTTTTCATATGGGATGATTTCAATAATGTAAAAGTACAATTTTGAAAACTCTGATTCTTCAACATCAAAATTAGATTTCAGTTATAACAACTCTGAAATAATTAGCCAGATTTGGGAATCAACATGCTCTGTCATGGATGTACAGTAAGACAAAACGTTAACACTAAATCTTTCTGGGATCCACTTAGTTAATTTGGTAAATGGGGATAATTTAATCAGTAAATGTGTCATACAATTGAAAAGATAAGTGAGAAATTTTTGTGAAAACATTGAGCACAGTATCCAGCACACAGTAAGAGTCCAATTAGGTTTGTTTATTGCTCAGCGGAGAAGGTTTCACTAGAAAATTAAACTGGTGGCAGAAGGAAGACCATGTAGAGCATGAGAATAACCTCCAAGGGCTTTTCAAACTCATAGCCCCATGAATAAGAAAAAGAGATGAAAGATTTCTTTAAAAGGTAGAGTAGGGGGGAAAAGACCTTGAACCAAGAATCAGGAAGTTTGGGCTTTTGTCTTGGCTCTGCTTCTAACTCCTCTGGTACTTTTGGTTAGTTGCTCGACTAACCTGTCCCAGAGAAAATGAGGGGCTCAGTCTCAGTAATATCTAAGGTCCCTTTTAACATTAACAGTCCACATATTTGTAAGATCTTACTATTATTGTTTCTATACTTGCTTTAAATTATTTATTGTTTTTTAATGTATAGTATAGCAATGAGGGGATAACAATGATAATGTTTTGTTGTTTTAAATTTTTAAAAAACTGTGCTTTTTAATAAAAAGCGTAAGTGTGTTTTACTTTAATCCTAATTAAATTAATTATAACCTTGGGAAGTTGGGTTGATTGGACTGCCAGGGAATAGTATTGCTGTATTACTGGTGTCAACTTATCCAAATTAGAGCTAAATGCGGGGGAGGAGAAATACAGACCTTTTATAATTTGGCCTTGCATACCCAAATCTAAAATATAAAGTTATACCAGTAACAGTTTAATTTTTAATTAGTCATGTGTAGTTTCTAAGGAAGGAATGGGGATGGCAAGGGATGGCAAGGGTGATGGGAAGGGGTGATGAGACTAATATTTATACCCTTTTATAGCTAATTTTTATTGAGTACATAATCTGTGTCAGGTACTATGACAAGCTCTTTACAAACAGCTCATTTTCCCCACAGGTAAAATTATTTTACAATAATTTCTCATTTTAATTATTACTTGTAGTTTGAAAGAGTGGTTGGGTTTTGAAGCTAAGTCTGTGACTCCATTCTGTGTGTTTTCAAGATGATTTCCTGAAAATGGTAAAAAGAGGAAAGAACATAAAATATTTGGTGCTTAGAGGTTTAACAATAGATTCACTGGTACAGGGATGGCAAAACTTCTAAGTTTGCAAAGTATTCTTGTAATAGCATATTTGGACATTATTGTGTGATTTTAGCAAATTCTGAACTATGTTCATCGGGAGAGGTATATCACTGCTGTATTATAAGAGTTTCTCATTTGTATCAAGTTTACATCATGAAAATGTATAACTTGATTCTTTCCCAAATGATAGAACAAGGCTTTTTTGCAGGGCCACCTGACTGGTCTCCATTGTTTCTCTGTCAAAGAGGTTATCAAATTTGAAGTAGCTACTAAGTCAGTGAAGCAAAACAACAGTCAAAATTCCATTTGTGCTGAGCAGCATACACTAAGTTTCATCAGAGGAGGCTGCTCTTAAATTCATGAACAATAGAGATTTTCTGTAATAGAAATGTATCTGGTGGCCAAGGGAGACCATCTTTAATCCCTGTAATGAGTTCAGTAGCTGTTGTAATATTTCATAACAATTAAGATTTAATTTTAACTGGTCTATTATCCTGTTGTGTAGCATATACAAATTCACCCCTATTTAATACCATCACTTCATTTACTGGCCTTGTTGTATTTCTTCATTTTGTTTTCCCTCACCCAAGCTGGAAAACAGGGGTCATCCTTATTTCCTTACAATCTGTATTCAACACATTTTCAAAATGTGTCTGTGTTTTTTTCCATTCCTGTCACCCCTGACAGTTCAGACCCTCACCTTCGTTTTCCTGGACCCCTTCAAAGCTGCCTGCCAGGCTTCCATCTCCAGACTTCTATCAATTCCATCTCCAAAGTGTCAAACATCTTCTATTTAAAACCATGACTCCCCAGTCTCTGCCCTGTTTAAAAGCCTTGAGGGTTCCTTATTGCCAACAGAATAAAGTCCAAGTTCCTCTCCAGCCTCATCTTCCATCTCACCCTTAGTCATGACTCTTCACCAACATTGAATTGCTTGTACTGTTGCTAGGTGCAGCATTGTGGGCTGTTTATTCCCCTGAGCCTTTTGCTTAAGCTGTACCCTCTTCCAAAATGCCTTCCCTGCCTGCCCCATCCTCCAAATCCCATCTCTTGCCTAGGACCTAGTCATCCTTTAAGACTCAGTTCAGATGTCACTTCTTCAAGGAAGCCTGCCTCATACACTATGAGCCCCCACTTTCCCTCCCAGGCTGGAGCAATTGATTTTCCTCTCTGTTCCCATGTCTCTGGGAACAAATTAGACACTTATTAAATGAATTACTGCAACCATTATTGACTTTGCTAAGTTTCATTGTAATTCTCCATTTATGTGTCTATGTCTCCTTTTAGAATGTAGGAAAGAAAAAGTCAACAACCTGATAGAAAAATATACAAAAGATATACCTAGATAGTTAATATGTAAAGTGAAAATGGCCTTTAAATATGTGAAAAGATGTTCCATCTTGCTCATAAGGGAAATGTAATCTAAAACTGTACTATGTTAACATTTCTTACCCATCAAATTGCAAAAACCCAAAAGTCTGACAACATACTCTGTGAGTGAGACTGCAGAAATAGGCACTCTCAGGTATTTCTGGCAGGAATACAAAATGGTACAACTATCAATGGGGGGGGGGAAATTTGGCAATACTGAATAAAATTATATGTGCATGTACCCTTTGACCTAGCAATACTATGTCTGGGAATGTATCCCAAAGAAATACTGCAAAAAATATGAGAAGATGTGTGCAGAAAGCTTCACTTTGTGGCACTTTTTATAATTTAATAGCAGAAGATTGGGAAACAACCCAAATGACTATTTTTTTAAATAAAGATTTCTTTATTTATCACCACCGGCCCCCCCCCCTTGTTGCTTGTGCTCCCTGTGTCCTTTTGCTTTGCGATTTTCTGTGTCTGCTTGTCTCCCTTTTGTTGGGTCATCTTGCTATGCCAGCTCACCTTGCTGGCTGGCTTGCCTACACCAAGAGGCCCTGGGGCCTCCCATATGGTAAACGGGAGCCCAACTAATTGAGCCACAACAACTTCCTCCAAATGAGTATTAATAGAGGACTTGTTGAATAAACTATGGTATATCCACACAATACAGTATTTTTCAGCTGTAAAAAATGAGAATTATCTTTATATAATGGCATAGAATGATCTCCAAATGTATTGTTAAGTGACATAAGCAAGGTGGACAAAAGTGTGTACGGTGTGCTAATGTTTCTCTGAGAAAGGGGAGGTTCTGATGATAAATACATATTAACTTATACTTTTAAAAAGGTTTCCCATAAGGGAAAGGAGGAACCAGGAGGGTTGGATAAGGATAAAAAACTAGACTTGTCTGAGTATCCTTTATTATAAGGATTTTATTTTGGAACCATGTACATAATTTTGCTTCATTATAAACACACAATTTAAAAAATTCCCTGAAAAATGAAAACAAAACAAAACAAATGAACCTAAATATGTACTAAGCTGGTGGAATAATCTCACAGAGAAGAATTAGCTCTGGTTTTGTTCTTCTATCTTCCATTTTTCTCCAGCCTTTTTGCTGTCAGGATTGCCAACCCTAAACTCATAGTAGATCGTCAAGTAACATTCTCCAAAGCAAAGTAGGAACTTGTATTTCTCATGGTGGGT
>PVKH010020602.1:0-14544 GCA_004027955.1 Chaetophractus vellerosus | reverse complement strand
ATTGAACAGTGGAATCAAATTGAGAGTTCAGAAATAGACCCTCACCTCTATTGTCAACTGATTTTTGATAACCAAATACCCTTTTCTAGAACAGAATAGTCTCTTCAACAAATGGTGCTGGGAGAACAGAATATCCAGTAACCACAAAAGAATGAAAGAGGTCCCCTATCTCACTCCCTATACACAAACCAACTCAAAATGGATCAAAGACCTAAACATAAAAGCCAAGACCATAAAAATCCTAGAAGATAACATAGGAAAACATCTACAAGACCTTGTAGTGGGGGGGGGGGGTCTCTTAAACCTTACACCCAAAGCACAAGCAACAAAAGAAAAAATTGATAAATGGGATTTCCTCAAAATTAAACACTTCTGCACCTCATAGGACTTTGTAAAGAGGGTAAAAGGGCAGCCTACTCCATAGGAGAAAATATTTGGAAATTACATATCTGACAAGGGTCTAATATCCATGATATATAAAAGATCCTACAACTCAACAATAAAAGGACATATGACCCGATTTCAAAAAAGGGCAAAAGACCTGAAGAGACATTTTTCCAATGAAGAAATACAAATGGTAAAAAAAAAAAAACCATGAAAAAAATGTTCAATATTATTCACTATTAGGGAAATGCAAATCAAAGCTACAATGAGATATCATTTCATACAACTAGAATAGCCACTATTAACAAAACAGAAAACTACTAGTGTTGGAGAGGAAGTGGAAAGATATGAACTCTTATTCACTGTTTGTAGGAATGTAGAATGGTACAGGCACTGTAGAAGTCTGTTTAGCAGTTCCTAAGGAAGTTAGATATAGATCTACCATGTGACCTGGCAATACCACTATTAAGTATATACCCAGAATAACTGAGAGCAGTCACACAAACAGACTGATGTTCATAGTGACATTATTCACAATTGCCAAAAGAGAGAAACAATTCAGGTGTCCATCACCTGACAAATGGATAAACAAACTGTGGTATATACACATGGTGGAATATTATTCAGCTGTAAGAAGAAATGAAGTCATGAAGCATATGACAACATGAATGAACCTGGAGAACATTATGTTGAGTGAAGCAAGCCAGGCACAAAAGGACAAATATTGTATGATTTCGCTATTATGAACTAACTATAATGAGAAAACTCATGCAGTTAATAGCTAGAATATAAGTCACCAGAGAATAGAATGTGGTTAGAGAATGGAAATCAGAGGGTTAATATGCATAGAATTGGTAAAAAGTTGTTTGTAAATATTTGTAAATGAATAAAAATGGTGAAAGCACATCAGAGGATTTATAATTAGGAGCGTTAACATATAGGTATGACAGTATTTCTTTTTTACTGTTTTTCTTTTTTTTTCTTTTGGAGTAATGAAAATTCTCTAATGTTGAATGAAGTGATGAATATGCAACTCAGTGATTATACCAAATGCCACTGATTGTACACTTTAGATAAATTATATTGTTTTTGAACAAAAACATAATAGGGTGGGTTGGAGGAAAAATACACCAAATGTAAGATAAGGACTATAGTCAGTAATAAATACTTTGATGATGCTCTTCCATAATTTGTTACAAATGTTTCACAACAATGCAAGGTATTTGTGGTGGGGTGATGTATGGGAGCCCTGTATGATGTTAATCATATTTGTTTTGTAAGTTCACGACTTTTACTATGCACTTATTATTTATGTATGTTCATGTATGAATGATATACTTCAATAAAATGTTTTTAAAGTACAAAAAAGAAACAATAAAGACCATTAACAAACCACAAGTTGGTTATTTAAAAAGACCGATAAAATTGGTAAACCTTTACCTAGATAGACAAAGAAAAAGAAAGAGAAGATGCAAATAAATAAAATTAGAAACGAGAGGGGGAACATTGCTACTGACCCCACAGAAATAAAAAGGATCATGGGGCCGGCTGTATAGCCCAGTGGATAAGGGCGCTGGTACACCACATGGGAGGCCCCAGGTTCGGTTCCCGGGGACCTCTCCAAGCGGGCAGACGGCCTTGAGAAAGGCAAGCTGCCATGGGCGGGGCAGAGCCGCAGTGGGCAAGGAAGAAAAAAAAAGCCGCCACAGGCAAGGCAGAGCACCCACGGGTATGGCAAGTCACCTGTGAAACACGGAGCTGAGCCGCACAGGAATCACGGAGCCAAGCAGCCCGCAAAACATGGAGCGGAGCCACCCGTGAAACAGAATGGAGCCACCCACAAGCAGGGCGAGCCACCTGCGTGGGGGGCCGACTCGGCACGTTGCCGCAAAACAAAAACAAAAACAAAAACAAAAACAAAAAAACAGGGGGAGACAAGAAGCAGACTTAGAAGAACACAGAAGAATGGACACACAGCGGGAGCAAGCAGAAGGGGGGATATGTAACAAAAAAAAGGATCATAAGAGGATACTATGAACAACCGTATGCAAATAAATTCACACATGAATAATCTGCACTGACTGCAGAAGAAATAGATGTCAACAGACCAATCACAAGTAAAGAGATTGAATCAGTAATCGAAAATCTCACAACAAAGAAAAGCCCAGGACCAAATGGTTTCACAGGTGAATTCTACCAAACATTCCAAGTAGAATTATGCCAATCCTACTCAAACTCTTCCAAAAAACCGAAGAGGAGGGACACTACCTAACTCATTCTATGAGGCCAACATTACCCTAACACCAAAGCCAGATGAAGAAATTGCAAAAAAAGAAAATTACAAACCAATTTTCTCTCATGAAAATAGATGCAAAAATCCTCAACAAAATACTAGCAAATTGAATCCAACGGCACATTAATAATTATATACCATAATCAATTGGGATTTATCCCAGGGTGTAAGCATGGTTCAACATAATATCAATTAATTTAACATACCACATTAACAAAATGAAGAGGAAAAACACAATCATCTCTATTGATGCAGAAAAGGCACTTAACCAAATCCAGCATCTTTTCTTGATAAAAAACATTTAGAAAAACAAGAATAAATGGAAACTTGCACAATATGAAAAAGGCATAAAAACACACTGCTAACATCATATTCAATGGTGAAAGACTGAACGCTCTCCCTCATAGATCTGGAACAAGATAAGGATACCCACTGTCACCAATCTTACTCAACACTGTATTGGGAGTTCTAGCCGGAGCAATTATTCAAGAAAAAGAAGAAATAAATCAATATTTGCAACATGTAACACTGCAAAAGGTCTAATATCTTTAATTACAGAAATTTAAAATTCCTTAGAGGGGTTTAACAACTGATTGGAGGTGGCAGAAGGCAGAATCAGTCATATGAAGATAAGCCAATTGAAAACATTTCTGTCTAAAAAGCAAAATGAAGAAAGAATGAAAAAAGTCAACAGAGCCTGAGGAACCTGTGATACACCATCAAGTATATCAATAAACACACTGTGGGAGTCCCAGAAGGAGAAGAAATAAAAGGATAGAGAGAATATTCAAAGAAATAATGGCAGAAAACTTCACAAATTTAATGAAAGATATGAAAAACACAAGACACTCAACAAAGGATAAACCAAAGAGACCCACACCATGCCATCTTATAATCAATAAATCAAATACAAAAGATAAAGACAGAATTCTGAAAGCCACAAGAAAGAAGCAACACGTCACATTCAAGGGAGCCTCAATAAGATTAAGGGCCATTTCTCATCAGAAAGAAGGCAAATTTTTTTTTAATTAGTGAACAGAATCCCTTGCCACATTAAGAAAATTATACACTAGAGCCAAGTGAGCTTTATTCCATAAATGCGAAATTAGTAATTTAATAGGTTTAAGTTTTTAAATATCATATGATTATATCCACAGATGATGAAAAATCCATCAACAAGCCTTCACATACTAAAATTCAATGCCCATTTCTGAAAGGAAAAAACACTCAAGAATATACAAAGGGACAGACCCACTCTTAACATGATGAAATATATACATCTGTGTCAGTATATTTCTTTACAGGTAAACTCTAGAGACATTTCCACTAAAATTGAGAACAACACAAGGATATTATCATCTCCACCAAAATTCAACATGATACTGGAAGTAAGTGCCAATGCACAGCACAAAGGAAAGCAAACAGAAGAAAATGAATTGGAAAAGAAATAAAACCATTTCTATTTGCAGATGATATGATGGTATATCTGGATAAACCTTAAATAATCAATGCTAAACTAACTCAAACATAAAAGAATTCAATAAGGTAGCATGATATAAAATTAATATATAGAATTCAGTTCAAGACTCTAGAGACATCTGGACACTATAGGTAGGGCAGACAACCCCAGGAATTCGGCACCCTGTCAGTCGGCCTTACCTTTGAATAAATGATAAACTATCCCCCAATGTATCAGAGTTGGATTCATTTGCAGTTTTCTTATACATGGTTCTTATGTCCTTTTTATTGGAACCTATAATTAGCACTATACCCGTTAAATATGTGTCCCAGAAACTTAAATCTTCCAGCTGTTCATATGCCAGTTGGGCCCTCACCAACACCTATTCTCCAGTTCATCGGACTCACACAGGACAACTATCAAAAGGATGATGATGGACAAAGCCCATCCCCCCCAAAAAAGAGAGTATCTACAACTGAAAGCAAGACAATTCCAGCCATCTGCCCCACGGGCTCTAAGCCCCCTCTCAATCAGAAACAGAGTAGGCATCACCATCTCAAAATCCTCAAGAGGGAGGAATGAACAAACATAAGGAAGGAATGCGGGGGAACCAGCTGTGGCTCAATTGGTAGGGCCCTGGTTTACCATATGGGAGGCCCCAGGTTTGGTTCCCGGGGCCTCCTCAAGAAGGCAGGCCGCTGCGAGCTGGCAAAGCCGCTGCAGGCAGGGCAGACCGCCACGGGCAGGGCAGGCCAGGCCACCGCACGGTGAGCTGACTTGGCGGGATGCCGCAGCAAAGGGAGAGAAGCAGACACAGAAGAACACAAAAGCAATGAACACAGCAAGAACAAGCAGCAAGGGGGGGATATATAAAGAAATAAAAATAAATCTTTAAAAAAAAAAAAAGGAAGGAATGCAACTATGGACTAGAGTAGACTCATTATTATTCTAGTAATGGAAGAACCTGTAACACTGATATAAAGGCAGTGGTCATGAAAGGTTCTGAGGGGAGGGAGAGGGAAGAATAGGTGTAATATGGGGTATTTTGGGGATGTTGGAATTGTTCTGCATGACCTTGCAATGACACATACAAGCCATTATACATTTTGTCAAAACCTATAAAATTGTGCAGTGCAAAGTATAAAACATAATATAAACTATAGACCATGGTTAGTAGCTATTTTTCAATATGTTCTCCAATTGTAACAAATGTACCACACTAATGAAAGATGTTGTTAATGGGGAAAAGTGTGGGAGTGTGAGGGGTGGGGTATATGGGAATCCCCTATAATTTAGATGTAGCATTTATTTAATCTAAGGCGTCTTTTAAAACAATAAGTTTTAAAAATGGAAAAAAAAAGAATTACTCTTTGGAATAAGCGTAACAAGAAATGAGCATAGCCTAAATGGGGAAAACTTTAAAATGCTCCTGGAACACACAAAAAAGTAGACTTTAACAAATGAAAATCCATCCCTTTGCTCTTAGATAGAATATAACATGATAAAGGATGTCATTAATCTACAAATTTAATAAAATACAAATTTAAAAACCCTCAAAACTGTTTTCATGGGCCTAGACAAATTAATACCAAAGTTCATATGAAAAAAATAAACAGGAAATGATAGACTGGAAAACATTGAAAAAGAAAAGCTAAAAGGGGAAAATAGCCCTACCAAACATTAATATATAGTTAAAGTCTCTATAACTGCAACAGTGTAGTACTACTGCATGAATAGATAAGCAGACCAACGGAACAGATACAAAGCCAAGAAAAAGATTCAAATAGTTAAGGAAATTTAGTATATTTGAAAAGTGGCACTTCTAATTACTGGGACAAAGATTCTCAAATGGTGATAGTGATTTGACAAAAGCCAACTGGAAAAAGGTGAAATTATATTCATACCTTACACCATACACAAGAATAAATCCAAATAGATCAAAGATCTACTTGTAAAAACTGAAGCCAAACAAATATACTAGAAGAAAACCTCAGTGAATTCCTCTATGCGCTGGATGAAAGGAAAGACTTTCTCTATGTCCTAAATGTAAGGAATGATGCAATAAAAGAAAAGACTAAAAATTTGACCACAGTTAAAAAAAAAAAAAAAACTTTCACATGACCAAGAATACCGTAAGCAAAGACAAAAACCAACTGAAAAACTAAAAGAAAATATCTGAAACATGTATATACAGCTAAAGGACAAATATTTTTAATATGTAACTCTTAAAAATTGAAAGGAAAAAGACCAAAAACCCAAAAGATATGAACAGACAATTCACACTAGCAAAAAATGATAGAAAAAATGGCCCTGAAACACATAAAAAGACATTCAACCTCACTTATGATAAAAGAAATGAAAATTAAAACTATGCTGAGATACCACTGACATTTAAAAATACGACAATGCATTCTGTTGGTGGGCTGTGGGAAATAGAACTCTCAAACACTGCTGATAGGAATTTGGCTATTTCTCACAAAACTACAATTATATTTATCTTTTGGTCTAGCAATGCTACTTCTAGGAGTTTACTTTGAAGATATGTCTCCAACAATATAAAAATACCTATGCACAATATTATTCATGGCAGCATTTTTGGAACTACAAAATACTGGCAGTACCCAAAAAGTCCAATATATAGGAAAGCAGCTAAAGAAATTAAAGAAACAGTCACTAATAGGAGTACTAAGCAGCTATTAAAAAAAATCCCATGGAATTTAAATAGAGTGATTTCTAAAATATTAGTAAAAAAATAAGCAAAGTAAAAGAGTATCTACAGTATGTTACCAGATGCACATATGCTGAACTGTCTGTTGTAACCTAGACGTCACCGCCTCTCTTTTTAAGGTCTCCCCTGCACGGCAGAGAGAAAGAAACTGACTACATTTCTAGATTATCCTTTGGAAGGTTAGACATTTGGGCAGGGAAGCAACTTCCAGGTAAGCAGTTTCTTTTATTTTTTTTTTACCTAATGAAATTAATTTTTATTTTTAAAGCTAACACTTTATACATCCTTTCAAAAACTGAAAATTCAAGTCAGCATTAAGCAGCAAGTCAATATATTACAAAGCTGTTTTCAGCAGTAATTAAAGTAGCGGTAACATTTGACCATCATAAAATTGTCACAGAATTCAAATCATAACTTGGATCCTCAATGATTCAAGTGTTTTATCCCACACAATAAGGGTTGATCAGTTTTAAAATGAAATTGCTCTGATATGCCATCATCAAGACCTGCATAGTCACCACACATCAAGTCACACACTGGGATAGCTGGCTGTTGTGGCAATTCCACAATAGCTGTTCTGATCTTGGCCATCTTAACATAGCACTTCATGCCTCATCTGTACTCTAACTGGTCTTGATGAACCAATGTTTATTATATGAATCTGTTCCTTCAAAGCATAGCCAAGCACCAGAACACCAAGATTCAGGTCTTTGCTCCTATAGTACAGTTCATAATAAATGCCTGATGTATAGAACAGGAAAGAGTCATGGCTTACTTCAATTCCAAAAGAGATGGCACGTACAGTTGCCACTGTCTTCATTAGTTCCTTCTCCCACAGAGATATGTCTACAAAGCCAATGTCACTGGGAACAGAATACTCAGCCTTGTAGTGACAAGTCACATACTTTCCAACATATGGAAATGATTCCTTTGAATCAAGGCCTTCGTTGTTCTGGACATACTGGAAAGCACTATCCATTAGGCCACTATTGCAGCCTCCTTTGCCTTCAGTCTGAGAGAGCAGGCTGCTAGGTCTATACTCAGTGAGCAAAATTTGTTCACTGAGTAAAACAAGTTTGTCACATTTCTGGAACATCTTTCCCTCAAGGGCACCAATTACCCTCAAAGCCCAACAAGAATCACACTGACCCTGATTCTTCACAGAAATCACACAGACTTTTCCACATATTTGGGGACCACAACAAAGACAGGTTCATGGAACATTTCTCCTTCTTGTGTTGCTGGTTTTGAATGTCACTCATCACCTGCATGAATTCTTCATTGGTCATGTCACCAAAGGCATTCATTCCCTTTTCGAAGCCATGCTTCCCTTGGCTGTATTCCCAACTGCACGGTTCAAAACTTTTCATATTGTTCTACCATACTGCTCACCTCCTACTTTCTTCATTCATGTCATATAGTCTCCAGTAAGCTGCCTTCCACTGGTACCATTATTCATCTTAACTTGGATCAAATTTTGGAGTGGCTGGGGCTATTTCAAGCAATGGGCAGCCAGCGAGAGCAAAGGATTCACGTTTCAAAACCTGAGGCAGCTGCAGTTAGCACAACCAAACTCCCCATACTTAGGTACCAGCTAAAATCTGTGGTTGCCTCCAAGTGAGTAGTTTCTTGAGAAACCCCCACTTTGGTCCTAAAATCTGAGAGAGTTCTTAAGGATTTCCAGTTATTTGAGTAATCAATCAGCTTCCAAGCTTCAAGTTGAAATTATTAGTGACAGATTCCCTGTTCTTGATGAACCCTTCCAAAGGTTCTATAGAATTTTAATTCCTTTTGTTAAACCCTTCAAACTTGAACTGAGTGACTTCTGTTTTACTAACCGAACTGACTGATAGAGTGTTCATACAAGAACACTGTAAACTGGATAAGACCATACAAAGATATGGTATTATTTTTCTGATCCATCTGATAGGAAATTTCAATTGAGATTGTTTTTTGGTATAAAATAAACCTTTCTGTAGACAAATCAATACATCCAAAATAAAACTTTCCTCCTGCAAATCAATAAAGTAATAAAAACCTTTCCTTGCTGAAAAACTCCTCCTTCTATGTAACTTCATTTCCCTAATTAATCATTCATTCAATCAATGCATGTTTACTGAGTAAAGCACTATGCTAGGTACCAAGAGATTCCCCTCCAAAAATGTGCAATAAATAAGAATAACAAAAGTGTAAATATTTATGATACAACTCTTAAAAATCAGGAGCCACATGTAATATGGGTTAGAGAAATGACAAACTAAAGTCAACTTAGGGGAGAAAGTAAAAATCAAAGGATTTAAGGAGATTCCAGATGGGATTCCCCCCACAAAATCTATGAACAACTAACTGAAACTGGCAGAGTCATCTTCCCCAAAAACTCTAGAAAATATTGAAAGGGTTGCAGAAACTGGACAAGTGTTGACTCAAGAAAGCGTAGCTTTAAAATAATGTGGCCTCTCTCTAAGCCAAACTCAGCATATAAAAGCAATAACTTCCCCCCAGTGTGGGACTTGAATCCCAGGGATAAACCTCCCCAGCACCAAGGGATTGCTACCAAGTACCAACAAGCAATGCATCTGGATAAAAACAAAACAAAACAAAACAAAACAAAACAAAAAACACCTTGACCAAAAAGGGGAAAAGCTAAAGACAAATGAGTTTGTATGGCTAAGAGAATTCAAAGTGAGTCAGGAGGCCATCCCAGAGGTAGCACTTATGCATATCTCAACAGGATCTCGTTGACAGCTAAAGTAGATATGACCCCAAATAGTGAAGCTCCCCAGGGATATGGAGACATCCAGATACTATAGTCAGGGCAGAAAGCTCAGGAATTTGGCCCCTTGCCAGTGGGTCCTAATCTGGTATTTATGGTCCCCAGTGTGACAGAGTTAGACTCAGCAGTGGTTTCCTGATGCATGACTCTTCTATCCTTCTACTTGAACCTATAATTGGTACTAGAATTGGTAGGTGTACATCCAAAAGGCTTAAATCTTTGGACTGTCCCTGTGCCAGATGAGCCCTGAATCTCAACACCTACTCTACAGTTCAATAAACTCACCTAGGACAACTAATGGGGACGAGATGATGGACAACATACCAAGGAACCAAGAGTGCCTACAACTGCAAGCAAGAGAGTCCCATCTATTGGATGTACAGGATCGAAGCCCCCTCAATTAATGGTGGAGTGGGCATCACCATCCCAGAGTCTTCAGAATTGGGAAACGAACTATGGACTAAAATAAACTTACTAGTCTCCTACTATAGACTACTTATGTTTCTAGCAATGGAAGAAATACCATTGTTGTGGAGGCAATGATCCATGAATGTTCTGGGGTTAGGGAGAGGGAAAAACAGGTGTAATAGGGGGGCATTTTTGGGCCTTGGGATACATGTAAATGACATTACAACGAAAGATACAGGCCACTATATATCCAGCCATAACCTACAGAGTTGAATGGGAGACAGTGTAAACTACAATTTAAACTATAATCCATGCTTGGTAGCAATGCTCCAAAATGTGTTTATCAATTGCAATCAATGAACCACACTAATGAAAGATGTTGCTAATGTGGGAGGTGTGGGGAGTTGAGACATATGGGGATCCCCTACATATTCTCTGTAACATTTATGTAATCTAACCATCTTTTAAAAAATTTTTAAAAAGTGGAAAAAAAAAAAACAGTACAAGGTAGTAGTAGTAGGAGGAGATATGATTTTTTGGTAAGTTCACAATTATTACTATACACTTGTTTATGTATGAGTGATATACTTCAATAATTTTTTTTTAATGTAAAAAAAAATTGGTAGGAGGAAAACAAAAATCAATAGGAGAAGTTTGTGGCACCTCTCCATACCCCACCTCTACCATGCAGTGTGCAGCCAACCTAGGTTTCAATTGAGAGTCCCTGGCTGCATTTTGGAGGGAGCAGAGTAACCCCTACGTACAAACTGGGGTACCTGGTACAGATGCAAATCTATAGGGCGGCACTGTGAAAGACTCTACTAGGACACACCTTTCTAGCTCCCTTTCCCAAAACCTGCCCGGCAGCTGTAAAACACAGTAGAATCAGGGGTGGGCAGGTGAGATTCTATTTCAAAAGTAGTAAAGGAGACATTCTGGTTCCAGTAAACAGGGGAAATTCTAAGGCCACCATCAGGCACAAGCCCAGGACAAGACATAGGCTCAGAAAAGAGGGAGTCAACCTCGAACTTCATTTTTGCCACTGGCTAAACTTCTCAAAGGAGTGCTAAACTCTGAAGGACAGCACCATCTAAGACAAAGCCAATTTACAAAGACTGTGAAAGGTATTTTTTTGCATTGATTTTATGTATTTGCTAGCAGCTGGCATTTAGGAAAATGTCATATAATTAACTATATACAAACTTAAGGAACAAACAACACAGGGATTAAAAGCCAGAATTACCATGCTCAAATATTAAAATGTAAAGTGTGCAACAAAAGATTACAAGACAAACACAGGAAGAGGAACTGACAGCCCATCCAAAGAAGCAAGGTAAAATTCAGAAATCGTAAATGAAGAATACTAGACATTGGAAATACCACACAAAAGCATTTTTTAAAAATGATCTTTAATATGCTCTGAAGATAAAGGAAAACAATGAAAAAGAACAAAGAATATCAGGAAAATGATGCATAAACAATATGAGAATCTCAATAAAAAGAAAACCAAACAGATATACTAGAGTAGAAATGAAAAATTCCTTAGAGTTTGAAAAGCAGACCGGAGCTGCCAAAAAAAAAAAAAAAAAATCAGTGAACTCAAAGAAAACACAACTGTAATCAATAAAGGCTAAGGAATAGAAAGACAAAAAATGGAAAAAGTGAAAAGAACATAAGAGACCTAAGGGACAACACCAAGGATACTAATATCCACATTATGGGAGTCCTATAAAGAAAGGGGTAAAAGGATTATTCCAAATTATAATAGCAGAATACTACTGAAATTTAATGACAGACATGAATATACACATTCAAGAAACCCAATGAAGCCCACACAAGATAAACTCCAAGAGGACCAAAAAGTCAAACAACTGAAAAACAAGGACAAGGACAACACAAAGAGAGTGATCTGAGAGCTCCAAGAAAAAGCAACACGTTATATACAAGGGAGTCTCAATAATATCAAGTACTAATTTTTTATCAGAAACCATGGAGGCATGAATGCAGCAGAATGAAATATTTAAAGTGCTGAAAGAAAACAATTGCCAATGAAGAATTTTATACCCAGCAAGACTCTTTCAAAAATGAGGGAGATACAAAGACATTTACAGAAAAACAAAACCTGACGGAGTTTGTCACCACAAGACTGCCCTACAAGCAATACTAAGGGAAGTTCTTCAGAATAAAAGGAAAGAACACTAGATTGTATATCAAAGAGGTATAAAGAAATAAAGACCTGCTAGTAAAGTTAACCATATGGGTAATTATAAATACCAGTACAATTTAATTTTTGGTAGGAATTTCACGTTTTACTTTTAACAAGTTCTAAAATGCATAAAAAGTCATGATAGTGCTCGCTTCAACAGCACATATACTAAAACTGGAATGACGCAGAGAAGATTAGCATGGCCACTGAGCAAGGATGACAAGCATTTCACGAAGCCTTCCATATGTGTTATAAAAAAAGAAAAAAAATCGTGATAACCTACAGTTTTTGACATACAATGTACAAAGATACAATTTATAACAAATTTTTTTAAAAGGTGGGGGGGAGAGGTATAAAAACAGTGTTACTGTATGCTATTTAAGTGAAGTTGGTATTGAATCTAACATTATTGTGGTAGATTTAGGACACTAAATTTAAGCCCCACAGGAACTACAAAGCAAATACCTGAAAATATATACAGAAGAAAATGAGAAGGGACTCAAAATGGTACAATGCAAAAAAATCAAACAGATATGAAAGGAGGCATTTGCAAAAGATTTGACAACACAAAGGTGTAAGAGGTACAAAGACCAGGCAGCAAAATGGGAGAAGAAAGTCCTGCGTTATCGGAAGTTAATTTTTTTAAATATTTATTTCATTTATTTTTTTTTAAGATTTATTTCATTTATTTCTCCCCACCCCATCGTTTGCACTCACTGTCCATTCACTGTGTACATGTCTTCCTTTTTTTAGGAAGCACCGGGAACCAAACCCTGGGCCTCCCATGTGGGAGGGAGGCACCCAGTCTCTTGAGTCATCTCCACTCCCTGTTTTGTTGTTTCTCTCATTATGTTTTCCTCCCTTTGTCTCTTGCTGCATCATCTTGTCATGTCAGCTCACCGCACCAGCCCACTGCATCAGTTTGCGATCCTGCTCGTCCTCCCAAGGAGGCACTGGGAACCAAAACGGGGATCACCCCACATGTGGTAGGTGAGAGCTCAATCACTTGAGCCACATCTGCTTCCCCAGAAGTTACTTTAAATAAGTAAATGCATTAAACTCTCATGTCAAAAATTAGAGATTGGCAGAATGGATTTAAAAAAGCATGACCCAACTACATGCTCTCTACAAGAGACTCACCTTAAATTCAAAGACAGGGACTTCTGGGAAGATAGCGGACTAGTAAGACACAGGACTCTCTTCTCCAGAAAAATAGCTAGAGGACAGGCTGAAACAGCCCCAAAAAAGATCTTCTAGGGTTTAGGAGAGCAGGTGAATGCTGCACACCACCCAGAGGAGAGAGGGACAAAAGAGGGAAATGGTGACGACAGAACCGTGAGTTGGAACCAGCAGCGGCTACAGCTGCTGGCACCCTCCCCCACACTAAAGACTTTAGAATTCTCTGGTGTCTGGGCCTGCAACTACAGACAAAGGGAGCTCCAGGGATCTACCACCCCTGGAAAGGGGAGAGAGAGACGCACAGCCGAAGGCTGATTCAGCTTCTGACCTACAAATTTGGTCTGCTGTGCCCCATGAGCCCTTCCAGGCCATGTGAGACCACACAGTGGTTTGCCCTGGAAGCCTGCAAAGGACTGGAGAAATCCAACCCTCACCATCTCCCTCTCCTCTAGCCTAGACAAATTGTTGAGGACTCCACAGGAAAGGGGAGAGAGAGGGACACAGCCTAAGGCTGACTCAGCTTTTGACTCACAAATTTGGTATGCTGTGTCCCAAGAGCCCTTCCAGGCCAGGTGGGGCTGCACCATTGTTTGCTTTGGAGCCTCCAAGGGGCTAAAGATATATAACCTCCCAATCTCCTTCTCTACTAACAGGGACTGATTTTTGAGGAATCAGAGGGGAGGGGAAATATTTCCTAGCCGGGAAAAGGGAGGGGGCTGCCAGAGAAGGCTGGAGAACTGTCTCAGAGAAAGTTTAAATTACAAGACTCCTAGCCTCAAAACAGGAAGCTCTATCACATTGATCTAGTCTGTGCTGCAACAAATACTCTCCGACCAGACATTCAATTGCGAGCTGCCAAAGAGTGCCATCTCCTGGCAGATCAATGAAGTGCAAAGGAGAAAATTAAAAGTAGGAGAAGGGGCCCGGCTAGATAGCTCAGTGGATAAAGAGCTCGCTGGGAAACCACATGGGAGGCCCTGGGTTCGGTTCCCGGGGACCTCTCCTAGCGGGCAGACCGCCTTGAGAATGGCAAGCCGCCATGGGCGGGCCAGAGCCGCCGTGGGCAGGGCAAAAAGCTGCCACGGACAGGCAAAAGCCGCCACGGGCAGGGCAG
>PVKH010020601.1:0-14542 GCA_004027955.1 Chaetophractus vellerosus | reverse complement strand
TTTTTTTTTTCTTTTTTGGCTCTCATCTGTTTTCCCACTGTTTGCTCATTGTCTGTTCACTGTTTCTGCTTGTTGTCTGTTTTTTCTTTAGGAGGCACGAGAAACCAAACCAAGGAACTCCCTTTTGGGAGTTAGGCATTCAATTGCTTGAGCCACATCTGCTCCCTACCCTGAAAATTTTAGCCACCTTAGTCTCAAACTCTGAATATGCTTCATCAACACAGCAAATTCACAGATTAGGTTATCTGCAAACCATTGTTTCATATTGTTCTTTTACTGTATAAGTTATTATTTCATCATTTCTAAAAGTGGAAGCCTCCCAATAGAACATTACATGAGATGATTTATTTAAAGCCCTGAACATTTGCTTGATGTATAAAATGAGCTCAATAAACATTAATTCACTTTCTTTTCTATATGCCCACTTAATTACATTTTATATTCTCTGAAAGTCAAACCATAGATGATATAACATCCTGCCTTAATATATAAATACTACATTAGTGAGAGTTAACAGGGAGAGCCTGCCAACCAATGACTGATTCTTCTGGGAACAATAACCATGTGGGCATGAACAATGGAGAGAATGAAGTAGACAGATAATCTGCTTCTTAATATCCATCCTTATATCTAAAGTGCCTTACCCTAAATTTTACTACAAACTCTGGTCCCATGAGGCAGATCTACTTCATCTTATTGTCTAACTTTTTCAAATATTGCTTGTTCTGAAATAAAAGCACAATATTGCTATTATGTTTATAGGAGACAACTCCTCTTTTATTTTTTTTATCAATGTATTTTAATCCATGATTCCACAACCTAAGTCATGTTTCTTGAGTATATCTTCTCAGATAGTATTATACTCTTTAGGAAAATAAAAGAAATACTAACAATGCGATTTTCCCCTCTTAATTCCATTCAAATTTCACATATTGACCAATTCAAGTCAGAAATTAAATTTAGTGCTTTAGTATTAAAGTAACTTACTATAGGCATTAGCATGGGAACATCTGGTGATCTCACATTTGACAGGTGGTTTCCACACTTCTAAGTGTACCTTTTAGCAATTGGAACAGAAGGAACAAAATGAGGAAATGTTCCTCCTTTTTAAGAAAATATCTGGATGATATCCATGATCATTACTTAATCCACCAACAGTGGGCAGATACAGTTGTAGAACTATTAATCTCGTTCCACACCCACTTTCACCACACCAAGGAGGAATTTAACTTTTTACCCAGGCCCTTCAAGTAGTACTTTAAACTATGATTTAGTTAAAGTTGTACAAAAATAGAACAGTGAAAAAGTCTAAAAGAGTAGGAAGAACCTGATGTTTGGAGTCTTAAATCTTTTCAGCTATGTGACCTGAAGGAAGGTGTGCTAAACTTTTCAAGCTTCTCTATCTCACATATCAAATGATATGTACTGAGCATAAAGATTTTTAAGAAATGAAAAAATACATTGCATGTATTTGTGAATAGTGTTGCTTTTAAAGACAACACCATTTAAACTATACTGATAGCTTTTATTTTATAAAATTATTTTATCATTGACTTCTGTGGATCTGTGTTAGGCAAGAATCTGAAACAATAGAAATATTTTCCTTTTGGGGAAATAAATATAAATTCAAGGAGAGTAGGGTGATAGATGGATGCTTTGGAGATTCATAACCCTAAATTCAGTTTTTATTTTCTGAGGGCTTTTCCATATATATTTATTTTATAGAAATTTCACTTCCACAAAGGTGTTATGAAGCACTGCTGAGCACTCCTATAGAATTTTTATGACCTATATTCTACCACTTAGATTTGTTTGTGTATATCAGTCTCAGCATTGTCACCTGCATCTGGAGGAAAGTTCCATAAGGTCATCCACAAGGTCAGCAGCAATAGCTATCTCTAAAATATCCAATCAGCACTAAAGTAGGATCAACATGACTTTATTTATCCATTTAATCTTTAATTTATTTTTCAAACTTGTTAGTTTGAGTTTATTACCTATTTCATAGTTATATAATAAGGTTCAAAGATCTGATCATTTTCTTACTGAATTTTTGATATATAGTGATATTGTGATATCTGTACACTACCACAGTCTCTGAAGTAGAGGTAAAACTGTTTCTCTTGGCTTAACAGAAACATATCCATTTGGATTGTTTTCTATTGCACTGATTTTTATATTATGCTGTTTCAAAATTGGGTTCATACATGGAACAACCTATACACTAACATCAACAGTTGTTCAAAACATAACCAGAACTTGTTTTAAATGGTTAAATATTGTTTAAATAATTAGTTGAGGATTTAAAATATGCAAATTATCTCCATCATTTATATTGCTTGTAAGCAGACACCAAATACTATATACGTGTTTGTATATGTATATACACACACACGTGTATATAGACGGGGTGAGAGTGAAAGTTATATTGTTACATAGTTATATAGTGTGTGTGTGTGTGTGTATATATATGTAATGAAGTTTTTATAGTTTTATAATGTGGCAGGCTGAATAATGGCCACCAAGAGTAGCCCATGTTCTAATCCCAGAAACCTGTGAATAAGTTACTTCCATGGTTAAAAAGACTTTGCAGATGTGATTAAATTAAGGATCTTGAGATGGGGAATTTATTCTGGATTAGCCAGGTGGGACCAATATTCTTACAAAGGTCTTTGTAAGGAAGAAGCAGGAGGGTCAGAGGCAGAGAAGGAGATTTGATGGTGTAAGTAAAGGTTGAAGTGATACAAGGAAGGAGAATGATCCAAGGAATGGAAGCAGCTTCTAGAAGTTTAAAATTGTGAAGAAAGGATTTTCACTTAGAGGCTCCAGCAAGAACGCGGTTGTGGTGGGTTGAATTCTATATCTCGGTTTGGACATGTTCTTGGTTTTGGTCGGCATTCTGGTGGTGGACCCATTGTAAATAAGATCTCTTCAAAATGTTACTTCAAGTTAAGGTGTGACCCCACTGAATCAGAGAGGGCTTTAACCTGAATTACTGGAGCCTGTTATAAGCAGAGTGAAAGTCAAATGGGAGAAAAGTCACAGGGAGCAGCCAGAATCTGGAAGTCAATGGAACCTGAAAGAGGAAGGGGGAGATTCCACAATGTTCATTGTCATTTGATGGAAAAGCCAAAGATTACTGGCCAGCCAGAAGATATCAACCCCAGAAGGAAAGAAGCCTTCTAGCCTCTGACATCATAAGCCAATAAATTCCTGTTTATTCCTGTTAAGCCAATACATTGTATGGCAATTGTTTTAGCAGCCACAATACTGAAACAACAGCCCACCTGACCCTTGTGAGACTTAACTCCAGAAGTGTAAGATAATAAATTTGCATTTTTAATATACTAAGTCTGCAATAATTTGTTAGAGCAGCAGTAGGAAATTTATTTATGTATATATATTTATATATTATGAGATATGTATATATATGGATATACATACATAGAAAGTAAGAGAGAAAAGAGAAAATCAAAGTTATATAGTTATACAATGAGTTATATAAGGAGAGAGAGAATATGATAGGTTTTGTTTTCCACATTTAATGTTTATCACTCATGCTAAAAAAGCTGGGTTTGGCTTTCTCCATTGAAGTAATGAAAAAACAAAAAATCTTGCGGTGGGGTACAATTTTTCCCCTTTGGAAATTTTGGATGTTTGGACAGATGCACATTAAGGATCAACTGTAGTTGTAGCACATGACAAGAGTCTCAATTAGATATCTCCAGCATGCCCATTGTTTATTGTGTGTGGTGTATATTTTCTAGAAATGTAATGTGTGTGGCCAAGTTATAGCTTTTAGGAAGTAGCAATTTGGCTTCAAATCACATTTTCATCGAGGATTCTATCCTATGATCCTCAATAGACTTATCATAAGATACCTACAGAACTAATACCAGCAGTCTTAAAGATGTTCTATATACTCAACATTATATACCAAGGTGTAATTATTTGCCTCCCAATTTTATTAACTCTCATAGATTTGTTATTTGACTTAAATATATTTGAATGAGATAAAAATTAAATAAAAACTGTAAATA
Organism: Chaetophractus vellerosus; assembly: GCA_004027955.1. Lineage (NCBI taxonomy): Eukaryota > Metazoa > Chordata > Mammalia > Cingulata > Chlamyphoridae > Chaetophractus > Chaetophractus vellerosus. Next base: position 10,502 of record PVKH010020601.1, on the reverse strand, counting down.
TTTCAAAGAGGATCAGGAAAAATAACTATCATTGAATTACATAGGCTCAAAACTGGAAAGGAATATCATCAAATATCTCACCAAACTCCCTAACTTTATAGAAGAGCAGCCTACCTTAGAGAAACTATAGCTATTCCAAGCTCTCACAACAAGTTAATGGTGTTCATACCACAGATCACATTGTTATAATGTAGCTATTATAATAAAGATAGCCTCTTTCCTGCAATTATTTATTGGAATGAAAAATATATCCAGAACACAGAGCTATTTTTTTATTATTGCTATTGTTGTGGTTGCTGTTATTGCTGTTATTATTATGATCTTTATTCTATTTTTATTTTATGGGCATCCAGACACTTAGACAACAATGGACACTTGGATAGGTATCAAAAAAAGTGAAGCAGAAAGTTAAGAGTGCTAGATTAAATTATTAACTTTTTCACTAACAAACAATCTGACCCATACAAATATTTGAACCACAGAACTCTCTTTCTTCAAAATAAGGCATAGTGCAAAGTTTACGCACTTTCCCTTCTCTTGTACTCTGGTTTCTATGACTTGAGCTCCACTCTATATTTTTTGGTTATGTCATATTAACCAACATTAAGAGTATTTATAATGATTGAAGTGATGATTGCACAACTATGTGATCATGCTAAATATCATCAAATGTACATTTTGGGTGAATTGCATGCTTTATTAATGTGCATCAATTAAATTGGTTTGTTTAAAAGAAAAGAGTATTTTTAATTCAATAAAACGTGAACTCTTTTAAACTCTTAGCAATTTGACAAGATTTTTATGCCAGAAAAAATGAAATATCTGTAATTAGACAAGTAATAAATAGAAAATTTCATTTTAATTAGAAATACCTGGGAAAATAGTTTTAATCCCAAAGTGCAGCATCAGACCAATATTACTGAAACTGAGGATTCTGAAGCATCGAAAATAAGGATACATTTACTTTACTTATAATGAATATAGTCTGGCCATAAGCAAAGCCTATTTTATGTTTTTGAGAGTTGAAGGGTTTTACTTACTTCCTTTGCATCAAGTGGTATCTAGTCAGGAATTAGATGTGAATTCTAAATATCACTTAAGTCTTCAAAATTCCATACTCTACAAAGGGATATCAGTATGAGGCTCTCAAAATGGTCACTTCTATTTTTTGATGATCATAGTTGCTTAAAAGAAGATTAAATAGATTGTGACCTATAATGGATGCCATTGGTCTCAAAAGCAAGTACTATTTATTAGGTCAACTAATAAAATTATACATAAAAAGAATACTGTCTCAAGATTATGGCAGATAACCATCAAAAAAAGAACAATGTAGAAAAAGCCTAGTGAATGGAACATTACCATTTAATAAGGGTCTTATGGGGTCCTGGATTGCTTCTTTTTGTCTTTTTCTGATGATGAAAAAAAGAGCTTATATTCAGGTAAAGCTTATAGGCTTCTTGTTAGAATTTCAGAAGACAGAGTATCAATAAGCTATTTTCTCTTGTTTCAGCTGCTTTGAGAAAGAAAGGAAGCTAAATATCTACTAGCATAAATACTGGCCCAAGAGACTCAGCCTTAATCAGAAAATAAGATAGTTCCAGTATGTATGCTATTCAGGAAATTAAGCATTCCATTTACCCATCAATCACTTTAGCATCTGATTTTCAAAAATTAATGAATGGATTTTTATAAAAATTTCAAAAGAAATCATATCTAGGATAAGACTTTCTAGGGGGAGCTTTATAATCCACTGAAAATAGATTCTCAGGAAGAACAGGCTAGCTAAACCATGTGAATGATGATAATAAAAATAACTAATAACTGAGAACTTTCTCTTGAGAATAAATAAAATTTGAAAACTTTCAAGAGGCAAGTGTGAAGTTAGAGATTAGCATTATTGATTAAATATCACATGAAAACAATTTTATTTGTAAGTAATTAGGCCCATCAAGAAATTGAATAAAGAACTAGAGATCAAGGTTAGCTGAAAAAAAAAAGCATGCATTTTGTTGATGCAGAACTTATATTTAATTTATAAGTATCTATTAATCACACGGTAGATCCCTCCTTTTATCCCAAGCGTCTGAACTAATACTTTCCGGATATTTTCCAATTCTATTGCAGAAAAAGCAGATAGAAGGCAGTGCACTCAGCCTCTCTGTACTTTTTAAATCAGTAAGTAGCCAGCTGTTCCAATGCAACTGATTCTGTTCTTTGAGTAGACTCAGGAAATCTATCAAAACACTGTTTACATTTTCTTAATAATGTTAACTTAAGCATTTTATTGCGGTGCTCCGCAAACTGTCTGAGAGCACTAAAGAAATTTGCTCATGGGAAAGGTGGTTGAGCAATAGGCAGACTACATAAAAAGCCCAGCATCTCTAGAGGGTAGCTGCATGACACCTGGAATGACACAAAGCCTCTGTTGACTTTGTTCAGAGCCAACTGGGAATCCCCTGTGGTCAGGAAAACGCTGGTGAAAGCAAATGCCCTTCCGCACAAACATCTGGAGCGCTGTAGTCTGTTCAGCTTTAAATGGAGGAGCACTGCAGAATTGCTTAGAATCCCAATAAAGTGATGAGATGCAGATTGCTGTTGTTCCCACTTTGTTTTTTAAATGCACATTGTGAAACAAGGCATCCGTTTTTCCTTTTCAGGATTTTGAACAGCAAATGCCAAAATTCAGAAGTTTTGTAACTAATCCACTTTTGAGTTACCCAACCACAAAATTACATTTGAGCAATTGCCTTGACAGCTAAAACACAAAGCCTATTTTTTTCTCTATGCTCAAATAACTTGGAGACCAAAAATCACATAAAAAAGAATACACCATTCCCTCTGTTTTAGTCAGCCACAGGGGTGCCTTTTGACATATACCAAAAAGTGGTCGGTCTTTATAAAGGGTATTTATTTGGGGTAGAAGCTTACAGTTACCAGGCCACAAAGCATAAGTTTCTTCCCTCACCAAAGTCCATTGGGACGTGTTGGAGCAAGACAGCTGCCGACGTCTCCAGGGTTCAGGCTTCTGGGTTCCTCTGTTCCCGGGGCTGCATTTCTCTCCCGGCTTAGCTTCTGTTTCCTCCACAAGTTCAGCTGTAGACCATGAGGCTCTCTACACTTTTGCATCTCTCCACAAGGCCAGCTGTAGACTATCGGGTGAACGGCTCACTCCAACATCAGAACTGCTTCTCCAATCTGCTTTTCTCATCATGGCTGCCTTTTGTCTAACCTTTTATATTTGAGACCACACCCACCGAGGGGTGGGGCTCAACGTCCCACTGACGTGGCAGTTTACGCCCTAATCATAACTTAATCATGCCCAGATGAACAGATCAGTTTACAAGCATAATCCAATTTATATTTTTAGAATTCATAATTAAATAAAACTGTCAAACCATTACACCCTCATTCTCATGCATAATAATAATAATCGTTTAAGCGCATGCTAAGACCTATTATTAAAAGTACTGTACACATTTTAAAATCTCTTATATAATGCAGAAAAACGATTTTGGAAGTAAAATCTGAACCTTAACTTATGTGATCTTGTGAAATTTGGAAATCTGGACTGTTCGAGATTGAAATTTCTGGGGTGTTAGCCTAATACCATTTTCTTGTGTTAAACTGATGGAAATCTAAACTATACTCTCACTTTATTTATTTATTTATTTATTTTTAAAGATTTATTTATTTTATTACATATCTCCCCTTCCCCCCGCTGCGGCGACGCGCCGAGAGTGGTCACTGCGCAGGCGCGGCTTTCCCCGCTTGTGGGCGGTCTCTGCATCCGTTCACGGCCGGCGCTTGCTTCAGTTTGCGGGTGGCTGGCTGCGCTCCATCCGCGGGCGACCTGCCCTGCCCGTGGCGGCTCTTGCCCTGTCCGTGGCAGCCTCTTGCCCTGCCCACGGCGGCTCCGGCCCGCCCATGGCGGCTTGCCATTCTCTAGGCGGTCTGCCCCGCTAGGAGAGGTCCCCGGGAATCGAACCCAGGGCCTCCCATGTGGTATGCCGGCGCCCTATCCACTGGGCTATCGAGCCGGCCGCTATACTCTCACTTTAGTGGCATGAATATTACCATTTCACATCCTTAACAAGAATTATATACTTTTGGAAAAACAGCATAATTTTTGTCTTGTAAAAAGTGTACTTTATTATTTCCAAGTTGTCATGAAATAAAATCAAATTGCAGATGAGTCAAATGGAATAGGGAAAAAGAAATAACAAAAATGATGAAATAAAAGAGACGCTGTATTTGTGCTGCATTTCAAAGTCAATTGGAAGGTCGAATGTATTTATTTGTAATATTTATATAGAGTTCTGTTATTGAGTGGCTTTCTCCAAAATAATATGTGGACTTCTGAGTGCTACAGCAGTAGGTGAATGTTAATAAGTTAGTTACAACTCAGTCTTTGACTACTGAAATGCATTTCTTAAGATCTGTAGTCACATAAGATCAACTGCTAATATAGTTAAGGTAGTAAGGAAATATAGAATGTCCTGGAGTATTTAGCTAAATGAGAAATTTCAGATGGTATTAACTTAAACTCATAATTAAAATCCTGAACTTAACAGTTCAAGGTCAACTCAGAGCTGCATAATTCTCCCATTTTTCTTTTGTCATAATTATTAAGCAATTAAATAATAGAAAATTATAGCAATATTTTAGTATATAATAAAAAAGCATCTTGTTTGTAAGCCAAAGAATTTGATTTTCCCTTCAATTTCAATGTACAATGTAAATCAGAATTGACTATACAATCTTATTTAATCCTTTTAAAAAATTTTTGCACATTACAGATTCTGTTATTGGATACTGCCAACATGTAAGTACAGTAACATGGTAGAAAGCATAGTTAAAAACAAGCAAATATGATTTTGGAATTAATTTTAGTGATCATTTGAAAATTATTTTGGGTCATTTAGAAAGATCAGATTAATTAAGATTTTCAATGATTAATTTACCTTTAAAACAAATAAAATTCATTAAATGCCTATTCAATTCACTTTTTTTGGTCACCAATTAATATGCTTTGTTTTATAATGCACATAATTATTTGCATATAAAATGGGATTTTGGAGGTTCCATTTCTAACCCAGACTCCACATCCATCCTAACTACTACATTGTCACTAACATGACCACCACCATCATAACCTCCATTATCACCACTGCAAATGGAACTTTGAAATTGATCTGATTATTAGGCCCATATACTTATCAATCAGTTGTATTTCTTCTGAGTCCAAGGCTAAGACATCCACATGTCACCATTTTGGAGCATGGTTTCACCATGTATTTGAAAGATTGGGTTAGAAATGAGTTTTCATAAAAGAAAATAGTAGAAAACTTGGCTTCTGCCTGGAACTCTAGCTTGTGGACACCTTTGAGTCTGTCACCTTATCAAAATGATCCTTGAAGTCCTCTAACAAATGTATTATTAACTTTTATCTGGATGTATTTTAGAGTTTAGTCTCTCATCCATTTTGGGATTAGTGTGGGGTGGCAAAATGTATTTGTTTTTCTCTCCTTCAATAATTTTTTCATCAGTTTAAGTGCTCTTAAATGACAAGTGAGTTATTGAATACCTTGCCATCTTCATTTCTTGAACATTTTAATGGAAAAGTGATCACAGTCCCTCTGAAAGACAGTCTAATATGACATCTTGACATCTTATATGTTATGCTATCTAGGACCCTGCCATAAAACTACTTCTATGACCATCTACAAAAATATGTATCTGAGAGACTCATGGTGGAATTCCTGAGCCATATTTTGTATTATCAACTCAAATGAACTGAATTGATCATAAGACTGAGGATTTCCCAGATACCCTCAGAAATTCTGTTTCTACTCTTTTATTCTGATCAAATTCACTTTTGCATAAAAGTGAAGTTGTAGCTAAGCAACATAGAAGAAGTCTACAATGTGATGAAAGTTGAAGAAAATTCATCATGTATGAATTTTCACTAACAAAAATAGGAATGACTTACAATCATTACTTCTTCAGAGACTTAAAAGCACCAATTTAATGAGGTATTCTAAACTTTTTTTTTAGTATAAACAGATCACCAGTTTCAAACTACTTAGATTAAACCAAGACATCAACTGGCACTGGATATTTCAGGCTATCACCTCTTACTGCCTTGAATTTTTTACATAATATGTCCTAGTTTCCCTATAGTTATCCTGAGCATGGGCTGTAGGAGAGGCAATCCCCAGATATTATCTGTCCTGATAATTTTATAACTTTCTGGTTCAGCCTACCACATGACAGCAGATGCCCACCCAACAAAATCTATTAAAGCCAAGAGAAGTCTGAAAGGTAAAGTCATCTTATTTGGGGTAAGTTGCTGTATTTATGAATTGAACTGTATTCAAGAGCCATACTGCTATAGTAGGTTGTTAAAAATATTGACTGTAGCTCTCAGGATCTTTTGAAAGTCCAAAGTCAGAAAAATTCCTATGACATTTGTGTCAAAATCAATGGTAGTTCCCAAAATTTAGGACAGCTACCATTTTCTTACACTAAGCACATCTGAAACAACAGCCATCTTTATTTCATCTATAATCACATACTTTAAACAGACATGAAAACATCCTAAAGGTGAGTATACCCTTACAAAGATCAGTTACTTTGATCGTATTTATTTATTTATTTATTTATTTTTAAGATTTATTTATTTTATTACATATCTCCCCTTCCCCCCGCTGCGGCGATGCTCCGAGAGTGGTCACCGCGCAGGCGCGGCTTTCCCCGCTTGTGGGCGGTCTCTGCGTCCGTTCACGGCCGGCTTTCAGTTCGTGGGTGGCTGGCTGCGCTCCATCCGCGGGCGACCTGCCCTGCCCGTGGCGGCTCTTGCCCTGTCCGTGGCAGCTTCTTGCCCTGCCCACGGCGGCTCTGGCCCGCCCATGGCGGCTTGCCATTCTCAAGGTGGTCTGCCCGCTAGGAGAGGTCCCCGGGAATCGAACCCAGGGCCTCACATGTGGTATTCCGGTGCCCTATCCACTGGGCTATCGAGCCGGCCCCACTTTGATCGTATTTAGAATCTGTTTAAGCAGAGGAGGTACCACCAACCACATTGTCTATAAGACTCAATCGTGGCCCTTATCTTTCCACATATTGCAAGATGTTGCTTAATAACTGCCAATAATACATGCATTTGTCCTTCTTTCTACTACCTATTATCCATTTACCTAGTGTCTACTTTAAGTTAAATAGTCTAAAAAAGTACATAGAATGTTATGATAAGGTTATGATAACCTTGGTATATTTTATTTTTGACATCAGAAAGCTTTGGCATACATAGTAAAAGGATTTTCACGTGCAAAATGACAAAACACAAAACAAGCACCTTTTAGAAACTATGGATTAATAATTTGGAAATACCTTCTGTAGTAATTGTAAAGCATAACTCATTCCCTGACAACACTGTATAAGTGTGGAAACATAATATGTTCCTATGGCAAGAACTCAGGACATTATCGTGAAGCTTTCCTAAAGCAATTTTAAGGTTTACTACATAGTTTAAGGATTTCCTTTCACATATTTTAATTGTCCGTAGCAACTACTTACATGATTTGCATTCTCTTTGTGCTCTATTTACTTAAATATTCTGCATATATAAATTAAACTAAGGTAATTTTAATTTGATAGTTGAAAGTGACTGTGATAATATTCACATAGTTTTTTTAAAAAATACAAATATTAAGGAGATTTTTATATTTAGCAAGTTGCACATTTTATCTTATTTTTGCATTATAATATCCCACTATCATTAAAAATAAGTTTTAACCTCTTGTGATTTGCATTTTAAAAAGCATGCAGGTTCCAGTGCATTGAATAATACAGAGAAAATAATTCTCTGCCTAAAAGATTTCAATATATTAAAGATCCATTTGTGTTCAACTTAAGTATGCATGAATTAATATACCTATGAAAATGTGTATGAATGTATGTGTTATAAAACATTTTTCTAAGTTCTTATTTTTTGTCTTTAAATCTTCAATTTGAAGGATGCCTTGGATGTGTCCAAAGCAGCTTGAGTCTAAAATATGGCATTTCAATGGGATTGGGCTAGCATGGAGCTAGCCAATATTAATTTATGACAGATTTATTAAGACAAATTACAAACAAACCTATATAATCCAGTCAATGGTTGAGAAGGTTGGCATAATAAAGACTGAGCAAGAAACTGTAGTGCCAGTCCATACATAAAATGTGGAAATGAGAAATTGATTCTATTAACGTGAGTTCTTACCACAAACCAAGCATTGCACTAAGCATAACATGAATATTATTTCTTTAAACAAAATTGTGAGGCAAGTAGTTCACAGATTTATTTTACAGATGAGGAATCTGATGCACAAAGTATTGATTTGTATAAGGTAAACTCTCCTTCATTCTGATTCCAAATTTCACCTTCCTCACCACTAAGCTGTGGGTATCAAGAAGATAGTTAGTAGGGGTAAGGCAAGAGGAAACCAATACCATGACATGAGGCAGGTGTCCACATTACATTCTTGGACTTGAAGAAACAAACCAAGAAATGGGTTAAAGTGGTGACTTAATAACAGGAGCAATATAGTTGTTTCCCACTATTAGAAATAGAAGGGAGTTGGGTAGGCAGAAGGTTGACTTGAAACTGAGGGGCAATAGTTATTAAATAGAGTTCCTTAAAACTCCATTGCTGACTCAGGACAGAATTATTTCCAGTGTGTAGAAATGAGTAATGTAGATTAAGATATAGAGAAAAGAGAGTCTTGAAGCAAGAAACTTATTTTAGAGTTGTGAAAATCATATATGATAATATACATAATGTATGAACGAAAGGTGTTTTATTTTTGTTATTGGAGTTATTGCTATTTTAACTACCAATAGTCTCTAACTTGTCTTTCTCAATTTGTGGACAATAAACCATTACACAGTGGTTCTGGTATAATGCTGTGCTTTACAATTCTTATTTCTTAATGACTGGCAAATGCTGACCTATTGTTTTCTAAATCATCAGACACAGCCAGTATATCATATTTTAATTCTCCAACTCTGCAGGTAGCGATGGTTGCTGCTCTGTTACACTTGAGTTTCCTAGACTAGTCGGAACATAATCAACAGTTTCCTCAAAGCTATTTATTTTAGCATGACACGGAATATGTGGGTGCTGTGTTAGAATAATAGAAAACATTTTAAATACAGAGAATTTAAAAGAATTTCTAAAACTGTGCTTTGATAGATCAATATCTTACACAGTAAATAGAGTTAAAAGCTATAGTTTTTCAAGTGGAGAAATTCTTTAGTAGTTTCCATGTCCAGACGGATTCAAATGGCAGATCCCATGGTCTTAATACAGGAATTCTATAACAACACTACTTTTCATCTTACTAATGAATGTAGGTGTGGGGGAGACTCTATTTTCATCTGAGATTTTATACTAAAATATCTAGTTATTACACTAGAATATGACTTATAGATCCACCATGACTTTACTAAGGCAGAAATAGCTAGAGTAAATCAGTGTTTTATTTATGCCCCTTTGGTTGTGGCAAATGACAGAAACCCAACTCTAACAAGATTATTTAAGATGGGAGGTTATTTGTTGATGAAATATTTGTTAGGAAAATCTGGATTATGCTGCAGTAATAAACACCCTCAAATTTCAGGGGCTTCAGGATATCTGGATATAGCTGCTTAAACAGTATTGACAAGAATCTGTTTATGTACAGTGGGCTTTCTTTTTGAGGAGGGTGTGAAAGATGAATACTAGATGTTCCAAGTTTTCACAGCTTACAATTTCCAAAAGAGAGATCTTGAAATGATCCTGCTATTCATATCAGTTCACAAGAAAAAACTCTTCTTGGCTCTACTTCAATCACTTTTATTCCTAGTCCAATCACCCCTGGGAATAAAGATCAAAGTTAATACTCCCTGTGCTAGTGTATTAGTCAGCCAAAGAGGTGCCTTTGCGAAATATACCAATAATTGGTTGGTCTTTATAAAGGGTATTTATTTGGGGTAGAAGCTTACAGTTACCAGGCCACAAAATGTAAGTTTCTTCCCTCACCAAAGTCCATGTGTTGGAGCAAGACAACAGCCGACGTTTCCAGGGTTCAGGCTTCTGGGTTCCTCTGTTCCCGGGGCTGCATTTCTCTCCATGCTTAGCTTCTGTTTCCTTCACAAGTTCAGTTGCAGACCATGAGACTTTCTACGCTTTGTGTCTCTCCACAAGGCCAGCCGTAGACTATCAGGCGAACGGCTCACTTGTCTTCTCCTGGGGCGCTCCTCTCCAACATCAGAACTGCTTCTCAAAAATCTGCTTCACAAATCTTCTGCCTTGCCTTTTACACTTGAGACCACACCCGCTGAAGGGTGGGGCTCAACACCCTACTGACACAGCCCAGTCAAAGCCCTAATCATAACCCAATCATGCCTAGATGAACAGTTCAGTTTACAAGCATGATTCAATTTATATTTTTGGCATTCATAATTAGATAAAACTGTCAAAC
>PVKH010020600.1:0-14535 GCA_004027955.1 Chaetophractus vellerosus | reverse complement strand
AACTAAATTGTAAGCAGATGCTTAGATAGAAATCACTCAGAAGAAACCAGAAAGCGACCAGTTATAAGAGAGCAAAGTGTGTGGATGTGTGAAATGAGGGGGGCAACAAACCCGTCCTGTCAGCTGCCGCAGGCTGAGAGACGCCCAGCAGCTTTACGAGTCATTCGGAGAGCAGTGCCTGCTAAGATGGGACATGAATAACCTATGTTTTTAAGGCCATGCTTTATGTTTTATATAATAAATAAGACCCAAGTAGGAAATTACTTGCTCAGCTTGGTCAGGCCCAAAATACAATAGGTTTCAGTTACCTGAGAGATGGTACTGTAGACTCATGAGAGTACTGCTCACTTATATTCACATCCTCAGAGCAACAAATATTTACTGCCAAAACCGTTCTGTGACTGTTTCATGATTTTTTTTTCTCCTAGAGGCACAGGGGTGAGTAGGCATTTTTTTCTCTCTCTCGCAAAGGGAAATAATTTAAAATAAGACCTGAAAAGAAAGTCTTCAAATGAGAAAGGCATTAAAATTGGCTATGTCCCTTTTAGTCTCTCTCCACATTTTATAAATGTCCTTGTATTCTTTTGTTAATTGCTTGATTATAAGGTCTTTTCAAATATCAAATACTTTACATGGCTAAGTAGTAAAAGTTTAATTTAAAAGCACCAGACCGTGACATAATTTTAGCTAAAAATGAGCCTCCTGGGCTAAGCAAATTATACTTTTCTCTGGGTCACAAACTATCATATATATTTTCATATTTCAAAACATTGCTTCAGGCAACATCTAAAATTCTTTCATATTCTTTCTTTTTCATAGCCAGGTATCTAACTTTAGATTTTAAACTTGAACTTCTATTAAGGAATCCAATTTGAGGATGTTCTTTCTACTTTCAGAATGTACGCGCCTCAGGGGTTCAGAGATGATATAAAGCAATAAATATTGAGAAATTAAAGAGCTGGAGAAGAGTTCCTTCAGGTACAGCAATTCCTTATTCGTATTTGTCTCTATCCAGTACCAATCACAGCGCCTTGTACATAATGAAAACTCAGTAAATGTCTGCGGAATTAAAAAAACAGTAATTAGGGCTTATGCCACTTATTAGCTGTGTGGCCTTGGGCATGTACTTAACCTGTTGGACCTCTATAAAATGATGAGGATTAAATACACAGTCTATTTATTAGAGGAACTTGAATTCCTCTAAGTTCCAACATTCAATAATTCCTTAATAACTTAACTTGGACATTGCAAAAAGAAATGACTGCTGAAGTCACAAAAGCAAACAGAAGCCTAAGCTGGTGGGATTCCTTCTTTCAATGTTATATTTAGCCTTCCCACACAGCAACATATACCCTCTTGGAACTCGGTGGGCCACCGTTCTAGTGAGCCCTCTGCTCATTCACTTAGAGAAAATGCATATATACATATGTTTTGTGGCGGATGATCTTTGATAATTCCTGAAATGAATATTTTGGTTAAATCGGGAGAGTGCTATCTTGGTGGATAAGAGCATTATTGTGCAGGTTAGCCTTAGAAAACGGGCAAGAAATGAGTAGACCCTTCCAACATAAACATTTACGGTTACTAAATTCCACTGAGCTAAATCCAACATAAAATTAGACCGCATGCTTCTGAAGTCTAAAGTTACCCCCCGCCCCCAAGAAAAAATAGTAATGTTCAAAACAATTTTTGCCTTCTTTGTCATCAAAAGCATGAGATATGAGTGAAACATAACAAAAACAAAAACTATCGTTGTTTTTAGTTCTTTCTGTGTGCCAGACACCATGCTACATATAGTAGACATATCGCCTCTAATCCTTATGACAATCGTTATAATTTTTCTCCATATTTTTAATGGAACTTTAAATTTTGCTGAGTTTATCCATTCATAGTCTTACAACCAGTAAGTTCTAGCGTTATGATTTGAACCAAGTCCATCTGTAGGGCACCAAACTCAATACACAGTATAAACCTTTATTAAAATCAATAGGTATTGCTTTTTAATTACTTTGAGGAACTTGAGCATTTTTAGGATGACAGAGTGAAGCCTGATTTGCTTCTGAAAACTCCTTGGACAGCTAGGCTATAATTTTGGGGGGTTTGCTAACTCAGCATTCAGAATTGTCAGGACTCTTCTCAGAGGCCAAGGTAAGCAGCCCAAAATTTTAAAAAAATGAATCTTTATCCTTGTTAACAATTATTTCTCTACAGAGAAAAAGGAAAAGCTAAACTCATTGTCTTCGTTCAACATTCATGAAATCACAGAGGTTAAATGAAGTAGAGGAAAGAAATCGGTGGTCACAAATTTTTAGCCTTGGTTTCATGAAATGCAACTATTATGCACAAGTTATACTTAGCTGTGTGTCCTTGGTGTTAAATCAATACCAGATAATAAAACACCCCAAAAATGACAGATTCTGAAGGCATTTATTTTAAAATCTTAACGTTCCAACATTTCTCTCACAGAACTAAAGTTAGATGATTGAACTGGTTTTCCTCCCAAAATATTTCAGAGCATAATGTCACTACTTTCCAGGTCCAAAAGTTTTAAAATTCAGTACTTATGTCTATGTTGGCTGAACTTCAACCTTCTCAGCCTTCTGTTGTTTGGAACGTCTCCTGTCGGGAGGCTCCATGCCCCACATCTTATTTTTACTTTTATTTGAATCATTTGATGAATCTCTCTGAGGCCATAGGAGAAGGAGGATATAGCCTTTGAGTGGGAGTTTCTTTAAGTGGGGAGTTATGCTAATATCAAAAGAGAGAAAAGAAACTTTATATGGCTGAGAGATACCAATAGATTGCAAAGCTAATTTGAAGTAATGCTGCTGATTAGGAATGAATTAAACCAAGCAGGAGAAAAATGCTCTCTTTTTGCTACACACCGCGGCTCTGCCAGAGAGTAAGTGTACCCAAGGTTCCCTTAAAATAATTATGAAAGGACTGTGGTTTTGCTCTCAGCTTTAAAATTAAACCTCTTTGGGGCCTAAAGCCACGTTGGCTGCTTGATCTTTATGACACTCTCAAATGATGTTGCTTCTATCTTCAGTGTTTTCAAGAACGATTTGGGACTTCAGTGTTTTGAGCCTTTTTCTTTAGAGGGTTAGCAAAACACATAAGACTTGTCATTTTAAACTGTTACCATTTTAAATTTAGCTTTTGGATATTTGTGAGCTGTTACATTCAACTCAGTTTTGAATTTCCATTTCATTCAAATTAATTCCATTTCATTCAAATGGAATGTTATCCCACTGTGTTATTAGCACTTTGAATGGAAATATGAGCAAGAGCAGTACATTTTTTCCTAACATCTTTTTTTCCTGGTTCCTAGATAGGGACCTGAACCAAAATTCAACTTCCTTAACTCTCCAAATCCCAATTTATTGATCAATGAAACATACAGATTAGTGCAAAATAATATATAGTTAAGTCCTGGACAAAGGGGAAGGCTGTCATCAGATCCAAAACTTTGAGTCATTTGTGTTTCACAGGAGGCAAATGGGATTGAATAGAGGAAAAAGTTGATTAGTATTTTTTTCTTTCTTTTTTTTTTTTTAAGGAGGTGCTGCGTTTTGAACCCAGGACCTTGTACAAGGGAAGCAGGTGCTCAACCACTGAGCTACATGCATTCCCCTGATTAGTATTTCTTACCGCACAATTCAGCACAGACAAAGGAGTCATTTTCCTAAGAAGTAAGAAAAAGTGCTTCCTTAGGGGGTCATCAAAACCTCTCAGTGATAGGCAGAAAGGCAGAGAGTAAGGTGGACGGACACTGGGGGAATCGGTGATTCAAAATAAAGGTTTGAAGATGCATGCTAGCGGCGTAACTAAAACAGCTGTTGTGAGCAGGATGCTAAAGATGTGCCCCAAAGATTCCTATCCCCTGGTTATCTTGGTACGGCTGTGCAGGGACTTTGCAGATGGAATGAAGTTACTAATCAGCCGACGTAAACATAGGGAGATTATCCTGGATTATCTACATAGGAGGAATGTAATCACGAGGGTCCGTAAAATCCACAGAGGAAAGCAGAGGAGTCAGCAGAGATGCTGTGGAAGGGGGGAGCAGGGAGACTTGGAGATGAGGACTTGACCCCTTCTGCTGGCTTTGAGGGTGAAGAAGGTGGCCACCAGCCAAGGAATGTGGCAGCCTCTAGAAGCTGAGAACAGCCCTCAGTGACAGCCAGCAAGGAAGTGAGGGCCTTGGTACTACGACCACATGGAACTGAATTCCACCAATGCGCTGAGAGAACTCGGCCCTGAATTCATCCCCAGACCCTCCAGAGAGTTACACAGCCTTGCCGTCACCTTGTGAAACCCAGAGAGGAGAACCAGCTGAGCTAGGAGATAATAAAAGGGTGTGGCATCAAATTGCTAAATTTGCGATAATGTGTTATGGGAGCAATGGAAAACCAACCAGTTGGCTTCAGGCTGTCACAACAAACTTGGAGGAGAAAACAAAACAAAACAAACAAAAACTCACCAGGCAGTGGCTTCCCCTGATAGACTAACCTTCTTTATGAGTCCTTTTCTAGTTCCCATAGTAATTATTGCTCTCATAAAATACATATTCTCCTAGGATTCTCTCTTCATGTGGACATGGGTGGGAGAGACCAGAAAGCAGCAATTAAAGGATTTAGTCAGGACTTCTTGACCTTCACACTCACAGCAGCTGAACTCATCACTTTCCTCCCACCCCATCTCCCCAGGCTTAACTTGGTGGGGGAAGCTCTGGAAACAAAGCGGGCTATTTGGGCCAGAGAATTCACCAGTTGCCTGCTTTTCTCTACTACATCCTAGATTATTCCAACCTGCTCAGAACAATTCCTGCTGTTGTCCCCAGGAGCTGCAAATCCAGTGCTTTTCAAATTTTGACTGGCAAAAGAATCACCTGACTTTAAAAACTGTTTCCTCAGTCCCACATGAGAGATTCTGATTCAGTAATTCTAGGGTGAGGGCAGAGAATCTGCATTTCTGACAAGCTCCCCTGTGAAGCTGATGCTGTAGGTCTAAGGCATATACTTTGACCAGCACTGGCTACACTGTTATTTAGAAACGTGAGCTGACAATGACAACAACAAATAATTATGAATATGATATGAATCCACATCATGAAAAATTTGGACAAATAAGAGAAATCAGAGAAAACATTCCTATATTAAAAGAGAATTAATGGGAAAATATTGCGGCATATAAAAATGACAATCCTTATTCACAATGATATTTTAGAGTCTTTTATTTTGATAACATAAGATCCTATGAGAAAGGAGCAATTGAAAATAATATATTTTATTTGCAATTAATAGAAAAATGATTGCTGGAAAAAATCATTAGACTTATTGAGGAACAAAATAACTACTTTTATACTTTTAATTCAGTTGAACTGGAAGACCAATTCAAGGAATATTCTTAGAAGGCAGTATAAAAGATAATGATAAAAGTAGAGATACCTTGAGAAAAATGATGAAAAACAAACTCTGGAGAACAGACTAAGAATGCCCAAATCTGCTTAGTAGTTTATCCAGAAACATAGGATAAACAAAGGAAAAACTAAATTTAAGAAAAAATTAAGAGAAAAATGTATCATAAATTGAAGAAAAAAGTTTAATCTCTCAGATCTCAAAAATCCCTATAATTCCACCTAGAAATAGCAAAGCAGATATGCATCTGGAAAAAATACCTGGTGCAATGTTTGAATTCTAAGAATAAAGAAAAACATATTATTTTGCTTTCAAATAAAGAAGGCCAAAAAAAAAAAATTCAAATAGTTCATCCACATAGAAAAAGGACACAAACTGGCAACAGATTTCTCATCCCTAACACTAAATTCTAGAATGCAATGGAATATTCAAATGGATTTCTGTGCAAGTGGATTTCACATCAATATCCAAGAAAACAATCATTCCTGTGAATGCAACAGAAAGTCATATATGGACATGAAAGGATTCAGAGGCATATTATTCATTTACCATGAAAATTTTCCTTAAAAAAACTCTTGAGGAAATATTGCAGTCAACCAGCACATAAATCAGAACAAATAGCTCAAGAAAACAGGAAGAGATGGTGGTGAGCGGTAAACTTATAGCTAGGTCTAATAATGCCTGATTTTGTACATGCAGGTTTAATAAAATGTTAAGAATGATTTCTAAAATGGAAGAGTTATAATGTAAAATAAAATTAGCAAAAATCTGGATCTTAAAATTCCAGATTATTAAAATAAAAATCAACAGTACCTTAATATGTGGGAAGGGGGAGTGGTAAAAATTCTGTGCTTGAATTCTTATCATAATGGCAGGACCTACCCCAATCAAGATTTTGAAGCAGAGTGAGAAGCTCCACGTCTCCACCCCCTCACAGAAGTTTTGAATGACCTGCAAAAACTGATAGGAACATCTTTCTTAAAGGTCCAAAAACAGCTATAGGATTGTAGTAACAGGGCAAGCACTGCTCAAGAAAAAGCGACTTAAAAATGACAGGATCTCTGGATGTTTGTGCTGGCCCCTCATCCGTTCCCTCCCTGGCTGGGCACAGAGCAAGCCCACACTCCCTGTGCGGGTCCCAGGTCCCTGGTTCTCGTGCGAGAAGCAGGGGCATGGAGGACTGGCCCAGTCTGTCTGGTGATGGGCTGATGGACTGAACCATGACACTGGTTGCAGGCTTGCCATCCCAGAACTTGCCCTGCATGCAGAAGGCAGCTCAGAGAGCTCTCCTACAGAATACTGGGGGAGAGCAGGCAAGTCGTGGTTGCCCGAGGTAGGAGATTGCTGGCTGTGGGATATACCGCACAGTGCCTGGGACCATAAAGAGACAGTTTCCTAGGGAAGATGGGACATCCAGATCCATGTCAATGGGAGACTACTAGGGCTGCACACACATGCCCAAGACAAGACACAAGTTCCGAAAGGACCAGGGAGGCCCTTGTGCTTTTGGCCTTGAGCACGTCTCTAAACTTACAGTATGGCTAAGCTCTGAAGGAGTGCACTCGCACAGGGAAAACTGCCAAGACTGTGAAAGGACCTCCCTCCTCCCTCCCTCCCTTCCTTCCTCTCTCTCTTTCTTTTTTGCTAAGTTCTGGCATTCAAGGAAAGCTCTGTGTTTTAGTCAGCCACAGGGGTGTTTGCAAAATATTCCAATAATCGGTTGGTCTTTATAAAGGGTATTTATTGGGGGTAGAAGCTTACAGTTACCAGGCCACAAAGCTTAAATTTCTTCCCTCACCAAAGTCCATGTGTTGGAGCAAGACAGCTGCCGATGTCTCCAGTGTTCAGGTTTCTGGGTTCCTCTTTTCCCGGGGCTGCGTTTCTCTCTGGACATAGCTTCTGTTTCCTCCACAAGTTCAGCTGTAGACCATGAGGCTTTCTATGCTTTGCGTCTCTCCACAAGGCCAGCTGTAGACTATCGGGCGAACGGCTCACTTTGTCTTCTCCTGCAGTGCTCCTCTCCAACATCAGAACTGCTTCTCAAATCTGTCTTTTGTCTAGCCTTTTATACTTGAGACCACACCCACTGAGGGGTGGGGCTCAACGTCCTACTGACATGGCAGTTAATGCCCCAATCACACCCAGATTAGGAGATCAGTCTACAAGCATGATTCAATTTATATTTTTGGAATTCATAATTACATAAAACTGTCAAACCATTACACTCTGTCATAACACTAGCTGGATACAGTCTTAAGGAACAGACACCTCAGGATCTAAACTCTCACTATCACACATTAAAATATCAAATGTACAAGTTTCAACCAAAGATTACAGAACATACAAAGATACAGAAAGAGCTGATCCAGACGAAAGAGGAAATTAAAGCATCAGAAACCATCAACGATGAGAACAAGACCTGGGGCATACCAAAGACTTTTAAAAATGCTTAATGAGCTAAATAAAACAGATGAACAAAGAACTAAAGGAGCTCAGAATAATGATAGATGAACACAAAGAGGATATCAATAGAGAGATGGAAATTATGAAAAGAAACCAAGTAGAGCTGAAGACTACAGTAACAGAAATTAAATTAAAAACTACCTAGAGGGAGTTCAGCATATTGGACCTGGCAGAAGAAAGAGCGCCTGAAGATAATTTAAATCATCCAGTCTGAGGAGCAGAAAAGAGGAAAGAATGAAGACAAGTGAACAGAACCTGAAGAACCTGTGGGACACCATCAAGTAAACCAATATACACAATCTGGGAGTCCCAAAAGGAGAAGAAAGAGACAGGGGGAGAGAGAATATTCAAAGAAACAATAGCTGAAAACTCCCCAAATTTAATGAAAGACAAGAATATACACATCCAAGATATTCAACAAATTCCAAAGAGGATAAAGCCAAACAGACCCACACAGCAACATAATACAATCAGACTGCCAACTGCCAAATGTGTGGTAGGCATTAGTGACCACCAGATTTCTCCCCCTTCCAGGCCCATGTACTTCCCTACCCCGCTTCAAAGGGCCTTGTGCCTTAATCTGGCAAATTAAATATGTCATGTCCAGGATGAAGACTTAAGAGCCAGTGCACAGTATAATGAGTTCTTTTTTTTTGATGATTGCGGAAGCTTGATATAACATAAAAATCTTCAGCCTGGACCCAGGGTGACCGCTGAGCAGAGGCTTGCAGCCTAGCCTAGCCTAACCTAACGGTCTCAGTATAGCTGCTGCCACGGAGCCATGGGACTGGTGCTATAAATACGTACTGAATATGTAGCTTTGACTTAGTGATCGGTGGCGGGTGAGGAAACTGATATTGGAAGTTAGGTTGAAGGTGGGCAATGTTATGCATTTGGTAAGATGATAGCCTAAAATAATCTAGACGGCATATACAGGTACTGCTATGGCAGGGGTTGGCAAACTTTTTCTGAAAAGAGCCAGATGGTAGATATTTTAGGCTTGGTAAGTCATGTGAGTCTTTGTTGCATATTCTTCTTCTTCTTTTTCCCCACAGGCCTTTAAGAATGTACAAGCCAGTTTTAGCTCCCTGCACTACAATAACACACTACAGCTTGGATTTGGCCCACAGATTGCCACCGTGTGTGCTGACTCCTGCTCTAGGGAAACAGTTTATAAAACACAACATTAGTAATTGCTTTTCAATACTGTTGGGTGCATTTGACAATGTGCTAATAAGACAGAAATGATGGGGCCGGCTCGATAGCCCAGTGGATAGGGCGCCGGCATACCACATGGGAGGCCCCGGGTTCGATTCCCAGGGACCTCTCCTAGCGGGCAGACCGCCTTGAGAATGGCAAGCCGCCATGGGCGGGCCAGAGCCACTGTGGGCAGGGCAAAAAGCTGCCATGGACAGGGCAAGAGCCGCCACGGGCAGGGCAGGTCGCCCGCGGATGGAGCGCAGCCAGCCACCCGTGAACTGAAAGCCGGCTGTGAACGGACGCAGAGACCGCCCACAAGCGGGGAAATCCGCGCCTGCGCAGTGACCAGTCTCGGCGCGTCGCCGCAGCGGGGGGAAGGGGAGATATGTAATAAAATAAATAAATCTTTAAAAAAAAAAAAAAGACAGAAATGATCCCAGAAAGGAATTAGGTCACTTTGTGAGGAAGAAAGAGAATACAGAGTGCCTAACATTCGGGAACTTGCAGGGTGGAATCCTACCCTTTAAAAGATAAAACCGACGGTGTCTTTTAGCTACAAAGGTCAATTGAGTCTCGCTCTTGCAGCAGTATGAAGTCTGGCTGTCACACCCCTTGTTAAAAGCCTTGACTGAGAGCAATAATCCCTTTCGTTTGAACTAAATGGCTCAGGAAAAAATGACCCAGGGAGTGGCTCTCCCACATAAACTGACTAGTCTCCCCAAATTATGTCCAGAGAGAAAGGGGATGATACTTGGGCGTGAGAAAGTAAAAATCGTAAATGGAAGATGTTTGTCTGGGAAAGAAATTTGGGTGTTTGAGAAATCAACTAGGTTGCTGAGAGGTTTGTGTCATCAAATGAAGCAACAGCCGGGACTGAAAGGGGCCATGACTGAGACTTAAAGTAATCCTTGTGGATTGGCAGGCAGTGGGCAAGTCTTCAAGGCCAAGGAGGACAATGTCAGAGGAACAGTGTCTTAGAGGACGGAGCCAAGGGTTTGGGAAAACAATGGACTAAGGAGGTCCTCCCTCCGGGGCATGAGAACCACAGCCTAAAAAGGAGCATTCCCTCCCCTCGTGGTAGTGAACCCTGCAATAGCTGCTTACTGGAGTCCAGGTCCAAACCTGATAAGGAAACCACCACGTGTTCTCTAACGGGTGCATTGCCAAGAGGTCGGGAACACAGAGGTTGAGCCTTCGGCTGGATGGGATTTTCCCCAGTCTGCCTTGGGGAAAATAATTTGGGGAACAGAAGGGTGACTGTTAGTCCTTAATACCGTTCACTGAATATTTCCAATTCTCCATGCTTCTAGGACCAGGGTAGGAGTGCCTTTCTCTGCTCTTTGACATTACTTCAGTCACACTGGCCTTCTTTTAGTTCTCCTAATGTGCTTTCAATCCCATCACCCTTACGTGACTTCTACTTAAGCTGAATACGTAGCTTCATACAACGCAATCCCCCGAGCAGTTCTAAGAACATGTAATTCAAATCCCATACTCCCTCTGCACTTAGATTGGAATAAAACACAGACCTCTTATCCAGACCAGAAGACCCAGGGATCTTGCTCCGACCTCTCGCGCCTCATTTAACCTCATTTAACCACTCTCCACCTCATTCTTGTTCATTGCTGGGCTTCACGGGGCCTGCAGTTCACTTGCTTACTCACACTAATCTTGCTGCTGCCTCAAGGACGTTATATTTCCTTTACCTTGCCCAGCATCTCTTCTTTCAGATGTTCAAATGGCTCGTCTTTCTCATCACCCAGGTGCCAGCTCAGTATCAGCATCTTGGACAAGGACTTTGTCCCTGACCATCTCATATGAAATAACCCTATCATATCCCCCTTTCATGTTTCTCAACTCCATTGTGCTCTTTATAGCACATATTACCATCTGAGATGGTTTTATTCTTTAGTTGGTCATTGGTTTTCATTCTCCAGACAATTATAAGATCTAGAGGGCTTTGTCTGACTAATTTCACCTCTAAATCTCAAGGCTACATCACTGCTGGGCACCTTGTAGGCACTCAAAAGATATTAGTTGAACAAATCAGCGGATGAAACCCCGTATCAGTTAGGCAGAAGCAAATCACCACCAGACCCCATATTTCACAGGCTTAGTGCAACAAGGTTTATTGCTCCCTCAAGCTACATGTTGGCTTTGCTCCAGCTTCCCTGAGCAATCAGCAGCCGCCACCCATATACTGCCAAACACCATGTCAGAGAGACTAAAGAATGCTAAATGACACATGGCTCTTAAAAATTCCCCCCCGGAATGACGAAGGTCCATCCTGCTCATATTTCCCCAGCCAGAGCAAGTAACTTGGTGAAATCCACCTTCATGGGGCCAGAGAAGGGCAATGGTAACCTGTGCCAATTGGCAAGAATGCCTGCCACACAGGAATTAACAGTGTGCCCGACTTGAGTGCTCTCCCCTTTCTTTCAGCTCTCAACTGCAACATATCTACAGTGAAACTTTCTTTATCCCTTAAACCAGTTTTCCCAACTTATAATGTGAATACAAATCACCTGGGGGCTTATTAAACCGCAGGTCTGGGGTTTAACAAGCCCCCAGGTGATGCTATGGCTCTGGTCTGCAGAACACACTCGAGTGGCCAGATTTCAGGCTGTTACACTCTCTCAAATAACTGGGTATCTTTTCTTAACGGTGCTTCTCTCAGGCTGTGATTAGACCTTTATTTGCATGGTTATTTGAATACCATCTGCTTCTTTCCCCCTCGATTCTGGGCTCTAGGACATCAGGGACTACTCTGCCGTTGCTCACCAGTGCCTCCTTGGGATGAGAGGTGCTCAAAAAATACTGGCTTAATGAGTTGTTGAGGCCCCGGATCTCTAGGGATTGCTCACATTTCTGGGTAAGTCCCAGAAGTCCTGGAACCCTGCTGGAGCTTGGCACTTAGTGGCCCTGAAATGAGTATCTGCTCTTTGGAACGAACACGTGGCTATGAGCACCCGACTGAGTCCTCCCTCCGTGTTGAATGTATGTTAGCATCCACCTCAAGGATCATTCCTTTCGGGACTTGGGCACTAAAATGTGACGATGCCAGAGAAAAATATTTGGTTAAAGCAGTAGTTGCTCTATGAAAGCTGCAGGGTTCTCAACTTCTACATTCCTGAAGTTAATCTGGTTATCCCAGTGTAGTTAGTTTACTCACCTTTCAGATTCTTCAGAAGAAATAATAACTACCTTAATAAACTGGTCATGGAATCTTCTCCAATGTAGGTCAGCTGAATATTCATTTGTGATTTGAGTTCATTTAGCACTGTTAATAGGACTTATTTTAAACAGTAAGAGCTGGCTCAGAGGGAAGAGAATAACTTAATTATCTTCTCATTTTAAGTAATATTCATATTTCTTCCTTCCTCTATAGCTCCTTTTAATTTTCTGTTATAATTTATAGCATTATAATGAGGAGTTCTGATGATATACTTGAGCAAAGTATGTACTTATGGATAAGTGGGGCCATTAATAGACCAGGAACTTTGGGTCCCGTCTGTTTCCTTCACATGACTTTGAAAGGTACAGATGCTCAGCTTTTAATACATGAATGAGAAACAGCTGCTTTAGCTCAGTCACTGCTTGCCAGAACTGAAAAGGCCAGTCAGCTGGAGCAAAGCATTTGAAAAGGAGGACAAGGGCAATCCAAACTTTCTCAATGAGGACAGAGATTTCCCTCTAGCTCAGCGTTTTACTTCCTTGGGGTATCTGCCTCAGGTGACAGCTGTGAAGAGAAATGCTAATTTTTACGTAAGGGCAGGAAAGTAGATGCCTTCTGCCTCTTGAGGGAAATGAAACAGATGCCTGCATCTTCTTCCGTTTCAGTTCTATAATCTAAATGAGGCTATTGTCAGGTATAAGATCCAGAGTATGATTTAGTGGGCCTTACTGCCATAGGACAGCGAAGGTGAGAGGGTAGTCTTGATGATATAGAACACTGGTTATTCAACTGGAGAAACTGGTTGTTTTACTAATTCTCCGATATTATGGTTTCACTTTTTTCAGGTCTATACCAACTTCATAATTTGCTTGAGTCAACCATGCTTGTATTTCCTTTTCTAAAATGCAATATATCGCTACCCATTTCTAAATATATTGAAGGGAAGGAAGAAAAAGAAGGCTGAGGCTCAAGTGTCTGGACAGGGAATGGCTACATGGCTTCATGTCTGTATCATTCAGGGTTTAACCAGAGAAGAAGTAATAGTAAGGTAAATATATTAAGAAATATAGTGCAATGAGTTGGCTTCTGTGATTAGGGCTGGCTAAGCAAGCCTGAAATCTGGAAGCAGGCTGCCGGGAAGAGCAGGTTGGAACTCTGCTGCTGTCCACAGGCAGAAGTCTTCCTTCTTCAGGGAAGCCTTAGCTCCTATTAAGACTTTTCAATGGATTGACTCAGGTCCACCCAGATTATCTGGGATAATCTCCCATACTGAAAGTCACCTCATTATGGACTTTAATCACATCTAAAAATATCTTCACAGCAACATCTTAGATTAACGTATGAATCTCTGGGGACTGTGGGCTGATCAAGTCGACACATCAAAAAGACACCACAGTATCCAACAAGCCCAACTCTTCTCTATCTATGAAATGTAGGCCCTAGTCCTCCACTTGTAAAATGAGACCATTATAGCATCTACCTCATAGGATAAGTGTGCAGGCTGAGATAAGATTAAATGATCTAATGCCAATTGCTTACCATAAAGTCTGGCACAAAATAGCACTCAATAAATTTTAGTCATCATTATTGCTTGTTCCTATTTGTCCAATATCTTATACTTTGCCAAGCATTCTCATGTTAAATATTGAAGTTCATGGTCACGTCAACTCTTTTAATATGATTTATTTTTCTTTATAAAGATGAAAACCTGAAGCAGAGAGAGATTACATTATTTGTGACCAACATTTCTACCGTGGGTGAGGGAACCGGGGCTGGAAGCCATGTTTCTGTATTCTGGGCCCTTCATAGCACAGGTGGCTGTATTTCTGTCATTACCAACATAATGTTTCTCAGCACTTTAAATCATTTATATATTCAACAAAAGAAACAGTCATCGTTACCTGTATTCTAAAATCCAACGTTTAGCAGGAATCTCCCCAGCCTGTGAGATTGAAAGGCATTTTGGTTCAGAAACCCATCAGAGCAACGGTGGGTGCTGGGCGTCCCTCCCAACATCGTTGGGCATTCTTGGGAGGACATTTCCTTTGTTATCCCGGGATGCTACAGCTGATTTCTGGCTCATGGTCTCTTCTCAGCTAGATGGGATATTCCCTTCCTGTGTCCCTGACTGGTTCAGATTTGAAAGGCACCCCCAGTCTCTGATGCCCATCAAGGCACTGCTGGTTGTAGCCGACGTTGAAGAGTGGACACAGAGTGGATTTACATCGCAGCATACATAGTAACACAGCAGTCCACATATTAGAATTTTCTATTACTCCC
>PVKH010020599.1:0-14545 GCA_004027955.1 Chaetophractus vellerosus | reverse complement strand
ACCGTTGGAAAGTGAATTGTGTGAAGAAGGTAAAGTATTCAGGAGGCACTAGGGACATGGCAGATTGCCTGCAGGAAACCAGGGAGAGAAAGGAGTACAGACTGGAGTCAGCTGTTCTGCTTTGGACAACTGGTTTCCTCTGGGTCAGCGGTTTTGTGGAGACACCAGTTTTAGAGGAAAGATAATGAGTTCAGTTTTCCATCTCAGTATTAGTCACTTGAAAATCTTTTCAAAACTGAGCTTCAAAATCCCCTATTTCCATATATTTTATTAAGTAGATGATGGATTTCTGATGCAGGAGCCATTTTTGTCTTTGAATTAAATCACAGTATATGCTTTGCCTACCGACCACATAGTCAGGAAATAGCTAAGTATGTTAAATCATTCTTAGTTCAGATGAACCCTTTTACAACATTGCTTTAAATAATAATGGAATATGCCATTAATTCAATAAATATTTATTAAGCACCCATGTGCCACGCAACTTCTAGGGGAAAAAAAATCCCTACCCTATTAGAACTTAACATTCTAGCAACAAAAGACATACAATAAACTAACAAATAATCTAAAATGTTAGAAAGTGACAAATGCTATGGAAAAAGTGAAGAGGAAAAGGGATCTGTGTCAATCAGGATAAGTTAGATTATTCTGTGGAAACAGATCACCCAGAATTTCAGTAGCTTAAATAAAATAAGGTTAATTACTCATTCATGCTATATATCCTTCATGGGTCAGCTGGGGGCTCCATTTTGTCCCCTCTCAGGGACTAGGCTAACAGACTAGCTGCCACCTGAAGCATTGCCATTCGTTGTGACAAAGAGAAAGAGAAATGTGGCCAATTTCTCTTAAAGCTTCTTCCGAGAACTGGCATATCCAATATCCACTCATGGTTCTTGAGCCAAAGCACATCATATGGCCACGTCCAACTTCAAGAGGGCTGGGAATTGCACTCCTACAGCATGCCTGGGAAGGGAGAGAACTGGAATGTTTGGAGAAAAGCACCAGTGACTATACTACCTAGTCTATAATCATCTCCTATGGAGGGTCTATGTGGATCCATAATTATATAAGATAAAAAACATATAAGAAACCATTTAAGAAGAAAACACCCTCAAAGTCTTGCCTAAAGACCACAAAGATCTTTCAGTCTAAGTCACTTAACTCTATGGAATATTAAGCTCAACCAGGAAAAGAATACTCCTCATTTTTATTTTCCCACTTGTGATGGTTTGAAGCTGTGTGGATCCCAGAAAAGTATGTTCTTAAAGTTAATCCATTCATGTGGGTGTGGACTCACTGTAAGTAGGAACTTTTGGTGAGTAGGATCCAAACTTGATTTAAGATGTGACCTACCTCATTCATAGTGGGTCTTAATCCTTACTGGAGAACTTTATAACAGAATGAAGTTCAGATGAAGAGAAGACAAAACCATGAAAGCAACAAAACATGGAAGAGAAGGGAAAGACCAGCAGATGCCGCCATATGCCTTGCCATGTGACAGAGGAGTCCAGGATTGCCAGTAACCAGTCTTTGTGAAGAAAGCATCACCTGACGATGCCTTGGTTTGGGCATTTTTCTCAGCCTCAAAAACTGTAAGCTTGTAAATTAATGAGTTCCCATTGTTAAAAGTCAAGCCGTTTCATGGAATCTGCATTTTGGAAGTCTAGAAAACGAGAACACCACCCTAATCTAGGTACATTTTCTCTCCACAGACCGAAATCCCTATTTCAGCCATGCTTTGAACTCATTTAGTCAGCAAATATTGAGCATCTACCATGTACCAGGCATTTGGAAAATAGTAATTGATCAATACAGACATCAGAATACATCCCTATCATCAAGGCGCTTAAGGTCTAGCAGGGAAATTCAACATTAAACAAATAATTACACAATTATTTACTTATGATTGTAATAAGGGCTAGGAAGGCAAATGTAATATGCAGTGAGAATAGGGGATAGTTTGGGAGGTCATCTATTTGGGAAGTTGGTCAGGTAAAGTCTGGAGAACAATTACAGGCAGAAAGAAATGCTTGCAGGAAGGCTAGAATATGGGAAAGCCATTGGTACGTGAGAGGGAACTGAAATATACCCGATGTGGCGGGGGCAGAATGAGCAAGAGAAAGAGGCAAAGCCCTGGAGGCAGAGGTAGGGGTGAGATCACGGAGGTCATCATAGAACAAATTAAGGAGATTACACACTATGCTAAAAGCAATCGGGAGTCATTGAAGAGTTATGGGCACGGAATGACATCACCCATATAGACATATGAGGGTTGTTCAAGAGGAAATTTACAAAGGTAATTATCAATGTATGTGTGCACAGCAGTGGCACATTCCTTAGCCTCCTTCAAGTCTTTACTCAAATGTCTCTTCTCAGCAAGCCCCCTACCTTCAGCCACTCTTCTAAAATTACATCCCCATTCTTACCACACCAGCCTCCAGATCCTGTTGAATCTTTTCCCATAGCATTTGTTACTTTTTAAAATTTTAGATAATTTACTTATTAATTTATTTTCTATCTTCTGTTGCTAGAATGTAAGCTCCACTAGTCAGAGATTATTTTTTCCTAGATAGTACCTGGCACATGGGTGCTCAATAAATATTTATTGAATTAATGGCATGTTCCATTATTATTTAAAGCTATGTTGTAAAAGGATTCATCTGAACTAAGTATGATTTAACATACTTAGCTTCAAATAGCTGTTTCCTGACTATGTGGTCCCTAGGCGAAGCATATACTGCAATTTAAGTCTTAAATATGAAAATGGTTCCTGCAGCAGAAATTTGTCACTACTATTAAAGTTTATGGGAAAATGTTTTTGATTGTTAAAATATCAAAGCTTTAAGCAAATTTTACAGGAAAAGATTATAAAAATTAATCAAGATTCATGAGTCACAGTGCCAGCTTAGCTGTTTTGCAGTGTTGCTACATATACCTATCAAAAGACATTGCTTATACTAACAAAATTATAGTATTTTCACAACGCAGCAGTGATCAATCCTTCAACCCTACTTTTCAACAATCACTGTGGCCTTACTTGAAGGTGTTTTAAAGATTAATATGCAGTTGGCAAATTAAAGCTTGTGACTATGCCTAGAATTCCTTGAAGGAAAGTTATTAAATATAATTGATTTGCAAAAAGTGCCAGGCAGTCTCCCTTTAATTTCTCTGTGTAACTGACCTCAAGTAATCAGAGGGATCTTAGGAGTTACTGTTTTATTCACAAATTGAAATTTATAGAAAAATTCTTTCCCATTGGCCAATGTCCTTACTACAAATTCCCATTTGTTAATTTATTAAACTCATTTATTAAGCATGTTCTGTGTTTTAGGTACTGTGCTAGATGTTTGTTCATTCATTCATTAGTTTGCTCATCAACCATTTATCATTTATTGAAGAGTGGCACAGATTTTCAGAGGTAAAATGAGACCGTTTCATAGTCAGAAAATTAATTCATCTGTAAATATTTGAGTAGGCTTAAAGAAATAAGGAGAGACATCTTTGATTTTTAAATAAAGACAACACACTCAATTATCACCAATTTTGAAAGTTATTTTGGCTGTGGGAAAAGTTGAAAGCAAGGAGAGTAGTTTATGACAGAAAATCTTTTTATTAAACATATATAAATATATTAAGCCAAATATAAATACTAAAATTTAATTACATTTTTTCAGTTATGTATTTAGCACTATAAGGAATTCTGTTTGCATATTATTAATAGTGTACTTTCTAAGCCACTTGAAGACAGCTTACTCATGAAACTATAGTACAAGATAATAAGATGAAAACAAGGCAGAGTTCTTGCTGAGCTTGATTCCTTGCCTTTGCACTGCTTCTTATAGCTGGGCTACTTTATCTACATTTGCAGAATCAGTACTATTCGAAGGCAGGACCAAGCCTTATATGAGACAAGTTGTATTTTAGAACAATCTAAAATGCCTGTTTTAGATTTTCTCTTGCCAGACATCTTACCAAAGTTTGGAGTCCTGTTTTTGCCCCTGCGCCCAACCCCTGGCCTACTTACTGGGCTCTGCTTCTTGATCACAGACTGGTCTGGAAAGCCAAATCCAACTACCTTCCTAGTCCTCTGGTTAAACACCAAGCATTTTCTGGCACATTGAAGGGTACCCTAGTACGTGGGGGGAGGGGGAGGTTAGGCACCTCTGCTTGTGCCCTGGAGGAGGGTTGAGGCCCACATCCCATTATCTTCTAATTTCTTTCATCCTTCTATAGCTAGACTAGCCTGAACGCATCAGAGTACATGTTTTCAGCAACAGTTTAAGCAATGTATTCTGTATACTCTTGCTCACAGTTGACAAAATAGTCCTAGATTGTGCCAAAATATTGTTCCACACAAGTAAGAAAAACTTTTACCCTATTAGCACAGGATATCCTTCAGCATTATGAAGGTAGCTTGTGTTATTGTATTTCTTAAATAATTCTGCTAATTGCTATTCTTCTTGAAGTCTCCACACAGGAAGAAATTTTGACAACCATGAAGTGAGCACATCTCTACTGACTTTCAGGCAACCCTCTCTCAGGTAGCTCCACCAACAATCAGGACCTTTTGTCCACCCTGTGGGCCTGAAAGCCATAGTGTGTTGTTTGTTGATAGGTACTTCAGGTTCATGAATCAAAGAAGCCAAGGGGAAGCTGGCAAAGTTTGGAATCAGTGCAATATTAAGCTCCAGTGGTATGTGTCCAAACTTCCAGGAGACAGTGACACTTAAACTTATCATAAGTGTCACCTCCAGCCTTTGATATGGTCCCTATGGAGAACCAAGGGGTAACACAGACACTCCATCAATGAGATCCTTGACTGTGGTCAGTTCCCTGTCATTAAAATGATTCCTCATGCACACAGCTGTACAAAATGAAGCGGATAAGGACATGAAAATGCTTCCATCACGGCCAGCTGAAGCTCAGACAACTGCAACTAGAGAAAGCACAGAGATATTTTAGGGTCTGGCAGATGCATAGTAAGTGGCAAGGCTCTGGGTTGCTGGGAGATTATAGCCTCTGAAAGATGATGCACTTCAGCAGATGTAATCACCATTAAGGGCTTATAAGTAAAAAATTGTGTATCTGAGGCGGGTCTCAAACAGAGATCACAAACCATTACCATAGTTGGAAATCTATCAGCAACATTTAAATACACAGTTCAGAATGAGCAATGACTCCCTGATAGGGGCCACTTGATAATGACAATCAATAATATCTCCAAATGCAAAGGAGTGTAATCATCAATAAACTGTGCAGCTGCCAAATAATGCGCATCACCGGATGGCACTAAACTAGGGCCTGAAACCCTCGACAAAATTTCAAAGATAAAAACAGTATTTGTTACCTCAGATATATTTACATCATCAAAATTTTGTGGAATATTAATGAGAAATGCTTTGATGTCCTGAAGCAATAATGCTGCAAAATATTAAATTTATAAGCTCTCTTCTTTGATCCATATTTCATTACTTTTGCCCACGAAATGAAGGCTTTGAGATTTACCTGTGATGTCAATGTGCATTCTTTCTTAGCAAAATCCTGAGTGAATTTGACAGGGATTGTAGAAGAAAGTCAGTAACAATGGAAATAAATTGGCTGTCACTCCACGTCTACTAGATATAAGAGCCATTAACACTGACACTGGTGTCATTAAGTTTAATGCACTTCTCTGATAATGACCATCTAAAAGCATTTGTTAACAGACATACTGAGGTTCTGAGTCCAAGAGTGATGAGCTATTACACCAGAGAATTTCTTGAGTTTTGTTTTCATGAATACATCCTGAATGTCTAAAACATAAGTTCTTGGACAAAAGAATGTACTCAACACAAGTATAAAACAAATTCAATAATGTTAAATAGTTCTAGAAATAATTAAGGCCTTACTTGTTCCTGCCAAATTTAGTCTAAACAGTGTAACAGTGAAGTTGATTCACGCTTGATTATACTGAACATGAAGAGCTAGACTAAACTTTTCATCTCTCTTTAATGTTCTCTTTATAGGAGAACAGAAATGGTTGCTTGGTATAAGACCAATATAGAACATTATTTTTGCATGAAACCTATTGGAAGGGATCAGTCACATGTGCATGTTCAAACTACACAATTTGAGAGAGAATGAGGACTCTCAGCTCTTTTCCCAGTATACGGCTGTGTTCCTGGAGCTGTACAAAGACAAATGAAGGGCACCTTTTATAATACCCACGTAACAAAGCATCAAATGGAGCCACAATCACTCCCCCTAAGCAGTTCAGAATATAACTTGAGTTGCAGACAAATGCAAACAACAACAGAGAATAGAGGAGAAGGTAAAATATTGAGGGGAAAGCCTAATGAGTTATGTAACCAAGATGAGGTGCAGTGGCCCAACTCTTACAGGCTCTTTTTTCACTTGCTCCAAATTTATGTGGGAAATGTCCTTCTCCAGACAGATATTCATGGTTAAATCTCTCCAGTTATCAATGAAAAACTCGGGGCCAGCTGTAGTCCAGTGGATAGGGCACTGGTACACCACATGGGAGGCCCCGGGTTTGGTTCCCAGGGACCTCTCTGAGCCGGCAGACCACCTGAGAAGGCAAAGCCACCGTGGGCGGGGCAGAGCCACCATGGGCAGGGCAAAGCCGCCACAGGCAGGGCGAGCCACCTGTGAGCCCCCCGGAACGGAAGCAGGGCAAGCCGCCTGCGCAGTGAGCTGACTTGGCACATCGCTGCAGAGGTGGGAGACAAGCAGACATAGAAGAACACAAAAAATGAACACACAGCAAGAGCAAGCAGAAAGGGGAGGGATATGTAACAAAAAAAAGAAAAAAAAGAAAAAAGAAAAACTCCCCACTCCCAAGAATATCCTTTCAATCATCCTTTCAATTTGAAAAGAAAGAATGAACAGCATACAATGACTATATGCCCATGCATATTGAGTTTTCTACTCTGATTTCCAGGGAACACTATCCATGATGCTATGGAAGTAACTTGATTTCATATCTCATAGGTAAATTATTAGTTTATTTCCTCACTTTAGAAATGATACCCATAGAACAATATGTTTATCAAAGAACTGTATAAACTTGGATGGTAGTTCCAGAAAATAAAATAAAATAATAAAAATATAATGTAGTATAATATGTTAATAAAATAAGAAAACCAATTACTCCAGTAATACTGAGAACTATTAATCACATTTTTTAACTTTTTAATTGAAGTATATCATTCATATGTGAACATACATAATAAGTGTATAGTAAAATTTGTTAATTTACAAAACAAATATACATATCCTCATACAGGATTCCCATACATCTCCATACCACCAACACCTTGCATTGTTGAGAAATATTTGTTACAAACTATGAGAGAGCATCCTCAAAATATTACTACTAACTATAGCCCATATCTTACATTTGGTGTATTTTTCCTCCAATCCACCCAATTATTAACACCCTCTATTAGTATCATATATTTGTTATAGTTCATGAGAGAACGTTCTCATATTTGTCCTGTTAACCATAGTCCCTCATCCACCACTGGTTTCCATATTATACAGTCCCGTGCTTTGTACAATCCATTCAAATCGTATACTCAATGGCTCTCATTTTCATCACAGAGGGGTGCTGCCATCACCTCAATTTAAGAACGTTTACATTACTCCAAAAGGAAAATTTTCGTACCGCATTTTGCCTCCCTAGTGTTTTCCCTTAGTATTGAAATAGTATGTTTTTGCCATTGCTGCAAAACATTACACTATTACTGTTAACTATTGTCCGGAATGTTACATTAGTTGTAATTTTCCTGTGTATCACCATATTCTTAGCACTTTGTAAAAGAAGAGCATTCTTATATTTACACTCTTAACCACAATCTTCATCCACCACCGAAATCTCTGCTATACATTCCCTAGATTATCTTCTAGTTTCCTTTCAATTGACATTTACTATGTCA
This sequence comes from Chaetophractus vellerosus, assembly GCA_004027955.1. Lineage (NCBI taxonomy): Eukaryota > Metazoa > Chordata > Mammalia > Cingulata > Chlamyphoridae > Chaetophractus > Chaetophractus vellerosus. Next base: position 6,608 of record PVKH010020599.1, on the reverse strand, counting down.
TCACTATTAATCACACTGTTTTAAGCCACTAAGTTTGTCATGCCACAATAGGTAACCAGAACCATCACATTAGATTTAAAACATGGAAGTAAAATGAAAATGCCATATTTAAATGGTTTCCATTGCTATCATGCATGTAAAACATGTTCTCCTAAGAATGACAGTTGCCATGGAGAATTCATTTCTAGCCTTAATATTGGGCAAAATAAAACTTAATAAATATGTTTGTTCTGTCTTGGACTATGTTGTCTCTTCATTAACTTTCATCCTTAAATAACTTGAATGGTTTTATGGATGAAATGTTATACTTCTGCTATTTTGTGCAACCCACTATTCTTCTTGCTACATTAGAATGCTCATCAGTCATCTTATAGAAGCTATTGTTTTGTCTCTTGAGTTTGCATGGACATGTCACATTTGTATGTGGAGGTAGATGTATGCCAATATGGTTATTTTTCCACTTTATATGTTTTTATACTTTGATAGAAAAGTATCCTGGAATAAAATCACAGTATAGTTATACCTTAAAGATGACATTATTGTTTTTAGGGAAAATATGAATTTTCCAACTCCATTGCCCTCAGCTTTATTTCTTTCCATTTTTTGTTCTCTCCTAACTTACAAATAAGCTGAAACCAAGAACTTGAAGACTAGACATTTGCCCTCATGTTTTTATGCAGATTGTCAGTCTTCATGTAATTATTATTAGTTCAGTTTTTCTGTATTAAGTCAAAAAACTCAGAAGAAAATGTGTATTAAATCAGAGACTTAGGGGGAAAAAGAACATCTGTATGGTGACATACATGTGTATTGGCTCAAAAAATGTCCAATATATATATATTTTTAACATATTTTGGGGTGTCTATTGTAGTTAATCTCTTTCCTAGACAGTGGGAAAGATCAAAAGATGATCTATTTCTATTCATCAAAAGATGAATAGAAAACAAGTTTCAATTTGTAAGTCAAATGCCAGTGCTTAGTCTTGCTTAAGATATATTGATTATTATCTCTTAATTGTCTGGGACTTCAAGAGCAAGTGTTAATAGGGAATAATTTTTCTTTCTTTTATTGTGTTTCCTTTAAACATTTTTCTTTTTTCACCTTAGTATATGTATTAGTCAGCCAAAGGGGTGCTGATGCAAAGTACCAGAAATCTGTTGGCTTTTATAAAGGGTATTTATTTGGGATAGAAGCTTACAGTTACAAGGCCCTAAAAAGTCCAACTCAAAGTACCATAAGAGGTACTTCTTCACCCAAAGTCTGTTGCCATGTGTTGAAGCAAGATGGTGGGCGATGTCTACAAGGGTTCAGCCTTCTTCTTTCATCTTAAGGCTCTGTGGTCCCAGTTTCTTCTGATCTCAGCTGTTGGCTGGCATGGGGCTCATCTCTCTTCCTCTGGGACTTGTTTCTTTCTGTGCTCAGCTGCTCTGTTCTCTTCAAAAGGTCAGCTATAAACTACAGGCTCATCTCTCTTCCCAGGCCTGCAGGAGCCTCTGTGTTCTTCTCTGTGTGTCTACTTCAGTGTGAGAGTCTGTTTTATCAGCCCAGAAGGCTGAGTCTCAAAGCTGAATTGCACTCTAATGATGCAGTTGAATCAAAGCCCTAATCTTAACATAATTTAATCAGACATCTCAGCTGAACCTAATACAATCAAAGGGTTCTCATGTCCAGAGGAACAGACCAGTTTACAAACATTATTCATAAATAATTCATAAATTAAAAATTATTCATAAATAATCTCAAACTGCCTCAGTATGCATAACATTCATGGTTGTATTTTCAGATTGTCCTGGATTTAAGAACCTGGTGTTTCTTAGCTTTTGTCACAAGACATGTTCTACTATTTTCAAAGCTCAGTAAGATCTGCTTCCAAAACAACCCATAACATTTCAAAAATTGCTTCTGTCTTTGACATGATTAATTTGTATATGATACTTCTATAGCACGAGGATTTTCAAATATTTTTCTACTGCCATCCATGACACAAGGACTCTATGTGTGAGATAATTTCCCATGCATAGTGCAGAGAGATGAGTACAATACTAATGTGGTAGAGTGGGTTATATATCCCAATTTAGACATTTTCTAAATCTTAATTTGCATTCCTATGGTGAACCCATTGTAAATAGGAGCTTTTGAAGATATTATTTTTAGCTAAAATGTGGTCCAGCTGAATGAGGGTGGGCCTTAATCTGGAATGCTGGAGGCCTTATAAACAGAAGAAACGGGATGTGAGGGTCAAAGAAGCCAATGGGGAGAGGCCGGAAATCAGAGGGAAACTGAAAGAGAAAGGAGAGGACATCACCATTTTACAGAACCTGAAATCCAGGCCAGCAAGGCAGCACCCAAATGCTACTGACCCCAGGAGCCTCTGAAACCATGAGACAATAAATTCCTGTTGTTTAAAACATTCTGTTATGCAGTGTTGGTGGCAGCAGCTCTGGCAAACTAAGACTCATGAGGACAGACTATGGCTTCACATACTTCCCAGTGCATTATATGTAATTTCACACTGTTATAGGATTTTCCTTGACTCTACTTCAATTTATTTTTTCAAAAGTAAATCATTCATAGATTTCATTTTAACCATTATTGGAAACATGTTTCTTTCCTGAAACTTCATAAATAATAGCAACATATGTGACATGAGGGTACTGTGGGACTGTTAGAAAAGTACCATTCTGAAGTATTTCCTTATTTCATCTGAGTTGTCTAATTTATTGGCATAATGTTCATAACATTTACTATCCAGAGGCTCTATCCCTTTTTTTTTCATCCCTAATATTGGAAATTTTGTCACCTCCCTTTTTTCCTTGATCAGTCTGGCTAGAAGTTTATCCATTTTGATCTTTTCAAAGAAACAGCTTTTGGTTTCATTGATTTTTCTCTATTATTAGCCTAGTTTCTCTTTCATTGATTTTCACTCTTTCTTTCTAATGTAGAGTTGAATTTGTTCTTCTTCCAGTTTTTTTAAGGTTGACACTTAAGTAGTTGATTTTAAGTCTTTTTTTTTTTAAGATTTATGTACTTATCTCCCCCCTCCCTTGTTGTTTTGCGCTCTCTGCCTGCTCTCTGTGTCCATTCACTGTGTGTTCTCTGTGTCTGCTTGTCTTCTCTTCTCGTCTTTAGGAGGCACAGGGAACCGATCCTGGGAGCTCCTATGTGGGAGAGAGGCACTCAATTGCTTGAGCTACCTCAGCTCCCTGGTTTGTTGTGTCTCTCATTGTCTCTCCTCTTTGTCTCTTTTTGTTGCACTAGGTCTCCATGCAGGCCAGTTCTCCACGTGGGCCCGCTCTTCGCTTTTACCAGGAGGCCCTGGGAAACGAACCCAGGACCTCCCATATGGTAGACAGGAGCCCAATTGCTTGAGCCACATCTGCTTACTTTAGGTCTTTCTTAATATGTATAATATAAGCATTCCATGCTAAAAATTTCCCTTTCAGCTCTGCTTTAGCTGCATCCCATACATATATTTTTTGCATCCCATACATTTTTTATATGTTCTGTTTTGATTATCATTCAGCTCAAAGTAATTCCTAATTTTCCTTAGGATTGCTTCTAAATAATCCATGGGTTAGAGCGTGTTGTTTATTTACCAAATATTTGAGGATTTCCAAGTATCTCTTTGTTACTGATGCCTAGTTAAATTCCACTTTGATAAGAAAGCAAAGTTTATATTATTCTAATCTTTTAAAATTTATTGAAAGTAGCTTTGTGACCCAGAATATGGTCTAATTTGGTGAATGTTCCATGTGCACTTGAAAAATATTCCTCTGTTTTGGGGTGCAGTCGTTTATAAATGTCAATTAGGTCAAATTGTTTGATAGGGTTATTTAAATCGTCTATGCCCTTATTGGTTTTTGTCTACTTGTCTTATCAATTACTAAAAAGGAATGTTGAAATATAATTGTGGTTTTACCTATTTCTCCTTTGTCTACTTGTCTTATCAATTACTAAAAAGGAATGTTGAAATATAATTGTGGTTTTACCTATTTCTCCTTAATGGTATCAGTTTTTGCCTCATCCTATGTTGAAGCTCTGTTCCCAGGTATATAAACATGTAGGTTTTTATACACTTGATGAATTTAGCCCTTTATCGTTATGAAATGTGCTTATCTCTATTAATATTTCTTATTGTGGAGTCTACTTTGTCTGATATTAACATTGCCACTCCAGCTTTCTTTTTATCAGATTAATTGAGATGTAACTTACATACAATAAAATTCACCAGTTCTATTGTACAAAATTGATGCATTTAAGAAATATATAACCACCATCACAATGATGATATAGAACATTTCTATCACTTCATAAAGTTCCCTTCTGTCCTTTTGTAGTTTATCTCTTACTCCTACCACTGGTACCTGATGTGCTTACTGTCCCTGTAGTTTTGCCTTTTCCAGAAGGTCACAGAAATGGAATCAAACCAAAAAGTAGCATTTGGGGTCAGGCTTCTTTCATGTAGCATAATGCATTTAAGATTCATCCATTGTTTGCTGTATGTATCAAGAGTTTGTTCCCTGCTATTGCTGAATAGTATTCCATTGTGTTGGTATAGCATGTTTTATTTACTCATTTACCAGTTGAATGACATCCATGTTTCTTCCCATTTGTAGTCATTATGTAAAACTGCTACAAAATCGAACACAAGTTTTTGAGTGAGGATATGTTTTTATTTCTCCTCAGTAAATACCTAGGGCCAGGATTGCTGGGTCATGTGGTAAACTAGCATTTGAAGCCTGACAGTGGTGGTCTTGGGTTGTGTTTCTTAGTTATTGCCAATTTTATTAATGCTGGAATCAGTCCCAATGGTTATGAAATCGTGAGTATATGCCAAGCACCATACCAGGTGAAAGAGAGGTGTACACAACAAGACCCAGATATCTATTAGTCGACATACGGCCTTGGGGCCAAACACAGGCCACATGTAGCAGGAAAAAATGTCGGGAAAATTCACAAATGAAGTTCTGAAATAGATCCTATTGTGAGAATTTAAAATTTCTTTAGGTTAAGATAACAACAATCTTTGAAAGTATCAGTATATGAAGCTATTAACCGAGTCCAAATTCCAGTTTAGAAATTCAGATATGCAACTCAAATATACTTAAAACATTCACAATATTTTATTAGCAGAAATTATTTTTTTTTTATTTTAAGGGTATAAAGAGTTTTCGTCATACGCCCAAATGATTACTGTCAATCTTATCGGGGACTTGTTTCCGTCCCTGCATCAGACCTCAGTAACCGTTTAAGACTAAAGTGGCTAGAATTACCTTCCCACTCCTGCTCCCAACTGTAACTGAGAAAAGTAGAGGGGCCGGAGGAGCTGAGGACATCCAGGTAACGGGCGTATCTGGCCAGTACAATGACATTTAGAATCAATCGCTCAGCCCATCTGGGTCCCCAGCTGCGTTTGACAGGCGGGCGTGCTGGAGACAGAGTGTGGGGGGAGATGGGGCTGGGCTCTGCCAGGCGGTGCGCGACGACGCCCTTGCCTCGGCCTTCACGGAGCTGAGCCCGAGGAGGCCACTCGCTCAGCTGCGCCAACACGCCTGCGGTCCCCTGCGCATCCCGCAGTCCGCTGGCAGGTGTGCGCGGTGCGCGGTGTGCGGTCGCGGAACCAGCAGGCGGCCGGGCTGCCGCGCGTCCCGTGAGGGGCTGGCTAGTGGGTGCCTGCCTCCCCGCCTTCTCTCCCTCGCGCCTGCCGGGGATGCTCGCGCACGGCGCCCCCTCGCCTTTAAGCTCGCGGCCCCGGGGGGGCGGCGTGTGTGAGTAACTGGGAGGGGGCCGCGAGGCGCTCCGTGGAGGGCTCGCCCGGGTTTGTCCGCCGCTGTCACCTGACTTGTCGGAGGCTCTACAGAGGTGGGGGCGGGGATGGGGACGCAGCGCGGAGCGCTAGAGAGACGCGGCGGCGCTGGCGGAGGAGGCGGCGGCGGGCGGGACTCGCTCCTGGGGCCACGGGCGCCTGGCGTAGGGACCGCGGAGCTGAGGCGGGGGCTGGGCCCGGACTGGAGGCATCGCGCCCCGGGGCACCGGGTCGGTGCGCGGCCGCACACACCCACCCGGCGCGGCTTCCCTTGGCCGCCCAAGGTCCGCTCATCCTGCGGCGGGCGGCGCCGCTCCAGGAGGGGTGAGTATCGTGGCTCCGGCCGGGGCCCTCCCCCGCGCCAGGGCCGCTCCGGGAGCGGGAGAGGATAATTCTAGGGCGGAGAGAAGGGCAGTGGCCGGGTGACAGCTCCGCGGCGCGCTCGAGGGCGGGCGGGGGGCTGGGCTGAGCTGTCAGCCCGGCTCTGCTCCGCTGTCGGCAAGGGTGAGGCGCTCAACGACTTGGGCGCCTCCGCAGAGCCCCTGGGCGGCCCCTGCGGCGAGGATTTGGGTGCGTGGCGGAGGAGCGAGAGCTTCGGCTGAGGTGAGGGGGCCCGGGCCAAGGGCCTCGGCGAGGCTTTGGAGGCGGAGGCGAAGAACGAAGGGGAGGCGAGGGCATAACATGGCGCAACGCTGGGATAATCTTCTCCGCCGGTGGGAGGACGAACCCTTTGCAGCAGCAGCGCGAGGAGGAGGAGGGAGGCGGCCAGGGCTTGGGTATCCGATTCACGCTCCGAAGCCTG
>PVKH010020598.1:0-14509 GCA_004027955.1 Chaetophractus vellerosus | reverse complement strand
CCCAACCATATCACCACCCACCTGTCCCATTCCCATAACACGCAACCATGCTCTATCACCTCACCACAGATTATGTCCCTATGGATGATGTCCCACTACTTTCTCTTTTCTTTCTCTTTCTTTTAAACCTATTTTTTCAGACCCTAGTTCTCAAGGACTGCTCAATTTCCTTTATTCATATCAGTGAGGTCATGTACAGCTCATCCTTCAATGCCTGACTTGCTTTGCTCAACATAAGGTCTTCAAGATTCATCCATGTTATCCCGTGTGTTAGCACTTTGTTCCTTCTTATTGCTGAGTAGTATTCCATTGCATATATGTACCACATTTTGTTTATCCATTTATCTGCTGTCAGGCACCTGGGTTGATTCCAACTTTTAGCAATTGTGAACAATGCTGCTAAAGTATTCTTTTTTAACAGTTTAACCTTAGGTCCATCCTTTTCCATTTCTAATATACACAAGGCTTCTATTGTTTTGCTGTAATTGAGCACCCACATTTGTTTTGCTCTTCCTATGATTTCTGTATTAGACATTGTGTGGTTTGTTTCTTTTTCTTTTCTTTTTTTCTTGTTTCTTTTTAACATGCTTTTCTAAATTTTTTTTCTTGGGTGTTGTATTAGTCACATTGGCAGCTGTCTTGCTCCAACACGTGGATTTTGGTGAGGGAAGAAATTTATGCTTTGTGGCCTGGTAACTGTAAGCTTCTACCCCAAATAAATACCCTTTATAAAGACCAACCAATTATTGGTATATTGCGAAACACCCCTTTGGCTGACCAATTCAGGGGTCTACCATACTGAGCAATATATCTCTGCCAAATATATCTACTATTCAAAAAATCTTGTTCATCTATATCATCCTGTGCTGGATAATCCAACCAAGGAGCTATTTTTACATCAAATTAATATCTATACCAAGCTTGGACTCCATATACTATAGTTCTCCCTGTGTCCCTTTTGGTTGGTTAATTTCAGGGCAGCTGCATTTGGTTTTCAGGTGTTTAACTGCAAAAGAAGGATGGTATCCTATTTGTGTTCCCTTCATGGAGTTGCGTGCTCTTACATGGCACTATTTCTACCCAAAGAACTGAGCACCTTAGCTTCAATTTGTGCAATGTTGCCTTAGGGGAGAGCAGTAGCTCAGCTTGAATTTTTCTGTGCCTTCTATTATAATTCTAATTCAATATACTTTTTAGCCATTGTCCAAGGATGTAGGTTACAACTATATCCCCATCCACTAGAAAAGGAATCAGCTTGGAAGTGACCCAGTGTATTGGAAAAAAAATTTAGTGAGTATTGTTCAAACCTAAAAGTGAAACATCATGCAGGAAACTTTGTCAATCAGAAAACCAATGCCTTGCTAGTCAGCACTTTTCATATTTTAGGAGGAATGATGAGAACTATAACAATGGGCACATTGGGAGATGTTTTGTAACAAATAAGAATAGATAGGGTGCATTCCAGGGAGTATTGTGTTCCTCTCTGGGAAAGCTGGCCACTTTCTCTGGGACTGATGCATAAACCTTGGAATGTGCTGCCCAGGGAGTATTGTGTTCTTTCCTGAGGAGGCTGGCCACTTCCTTGGGAATTGATGCAGTACTCGCAAGTTGGCATCTATAGTATCAAGTTCATTGATTACGAGCTCATAAAAAAGGACAGTCCCTGGTCAGGCCAGTTGAAGTCCCACCTTCTAGGTATTGTTTTCAATCAAAACTTTGGTATTGCCTGCTGATTCGACACTTCCCAGCCATGAGCTAGATGTTGGTGAGTTTGTATGTAAGACTGTTCTATTTTTCTGTCATTTTGTCACTCTGTTCAATATTTATTTAATCTTTTGACTGATTATGTTATACTTGTTTCTCACTCTAATTATCAGTATAGACTTATTAAATATATATTTATATAAGTCATATATATATATATTGCATCCAATTGGGACTCTGGCCAGATATGGGCCAGGTAAGTTGATGTGCCCTCTGGTTTGGTGAGCCTATATCTAGATGTATGGATACTGCAAAGTATTATGATACAGCAGTTGGACCCATGTTTGTAGACAATCCTTTGCTTATTTCATATTCTCCCAATTATTAACAGAAGTTTAATAAAATAAATAAATATATGTCTGTGTATTGCTTTCTTATGCTTGAGTTAATTAAGTCATTATATCAATCTACATACATATATATATATAGCAAAGCATTAGCAAAGCTAATTTAGCAGAACACCCAGTAATTCTTTTAGTATATTACAGTGATCTTTCTGGTCATCTCTAAAGTCTGCTCAGGTTTTCTGTAACCACTTGATATATCTGTCACAAATTTTAGGTGGATGATCTTAGACGCTCCTACTTTAGGCACTCAATCTATGTGTCTTAGAACATACTCCTAAATAATTACTTGGACTCTAATCACTCAGAGATTCATTTTGCCAGCTGTGTGTAACCTTGACCTTTTCGAGCCCAAGTCACACTACCTGATCTGGTAACATCTAAAACAGCATTTTCTTTTCTGATACTCTCTATAAGAGTAGTTAGATTCAGAGATCCCTCATTTACCCTTTTGTATCTCTCTTTCCTGGACTTCCAGATTTCATTTTCCAATTTATAGCTGTTTAATCTCTTCCTAAGTTTCAGTTTCTTTTGAGGAAATCTCTTTCTTTTCTTAGCACAATCAGCTTTTGAAAAATTCATTTGCTGCTCCTAATTTGTCGAGAAGACTGATCCATATTTTTCCAGTCAGCGCAGTTTCTCCTTGATTCTCTGAAAAAATATTATTCCTAGAACCCATAAAATTCCTTTGTAAAAAGCTCCTCAGCCTTTGGGTTTCCAATCATGTCACTGAGTTGCTCATCTGTGTAAATATTAGTAGATAGGATAGTCTTATAGGTCTCCTTTCTTGTTATTGTTTATTAAGGGAAACCTGCCATTCTTTTGTGAATGAAGCTACTGTTTTATACTGAAATCTAAAGCCATGGTCAGAACTCATATAAATAATCAATTTAAGGGTCAACTGGAGACTAAGGCAGAGAACATGATTTCTGCCACCAGACAGATCCCAGATATAAGAAGCCAGTTTTCTTAGGTCTGTGTCATTCTTCTAAGCCAATTGTCAGATAGGTAAATTCTTTGCTGGGGAAAAAATAAGTAAATAGATTGAGAAGGATGCTAGCGAGTATCTGTAATGGAAGATTCTTTTACATAGAAAGCAGCATCAGGAAAGGAAGATGTATTCCTACTTAATACTTCAGACTAGGTCCAAGGGGTTTCCTTTCAATGAAGGGGATGTGAAATGCTTGGGGGGTGGGGTGGAGAGTGCACAATAATGTTAAATAACTCAATGCTGTGCTGTAAATTCAGTGGGACAATTGCTTTGACAGAGATTAGCAACAGGAGGGATCATAGTATATGACTGTTGGTTAATTGGATTTTATTCAATCCTACAGTTCATAGGTCTCTCGGTTGTGGTTATCAGGAGGAATGATAGCAAAACTCAAGTTTATGTGGTAAATGATACATTTTACAAACATATTTTGGTTATTTTATTTAAGATTACAAAATGATGGATTTACCACAGAAAATATGTATAAACAGAACACAATTGAATACTATGCAACAGTTAGAACGATTAAAAAGATGTACATAAAGGAACCTGGCTAGATATTCAAAGCATATTGTGGGGAAATGTATAAAAGCACACTGATTCCTATAGCACATAGACATAAAACAGCTGTATATAAATTAAGAGCATATGCTTTAAAATATTTGTCTAAGAGGTAGGAGATGAATGAGAGAGGAGGGGCTGGAATAAAATAGTCAAAGTAAATATAAGCTAAAAGTTGTCTCTTTAACTATGAGTAGCAATTAATGAACAAAAGTGTATGATTCTTTACCTCAGAAAGACAGAAAGAGAGAAAGCAGTTTTAACCATGTATTTCCATTCTTTATCTTTATTTAATCTGTTATAAAACAAATAAATGTTTTTTAATTGAAAATAAATAGCAGGGCTGGCTTGATAGCCCAGTGGATAGGGCGCCGGCATACCACATGGGAGGCCCCGGGTTCGATTCCCGGGGACCTCTCCTAGTGGGCAGACCACCTTGAGAATGGCACGCCGCCATGGGCGGGCCGGAGCCGCCGTGGGCAGGGCAAGAAGCTGCCACGGACAGGGCAGGTCGCCCACGGATGGAGCGCAGCCAGCCACCCGCGAACTGAAAGCCAGCCGTGAATGGACGCAGAGACCGCCCACAAGCGGGGAAAGCCGCTCCTGCACAGTGACCACTCTCGGCGCGTCGCCACAGCAGGGGCAAGGGGAGATATGTAATAAAATAAAAATAAAAAAAAAGAAAATAAATAGAAATATTGAGAATCTGAAAATAAAACTATACCTCCCCACCTCCTTGCAAAGAGAAACATTATTAAAATTTTGGTATATTTTCCATTCAGGTTTTCTTATAGATGGTGTCACTTTTTATTTGTTTCCCTCATAATATTATTAATTAAGTATTCTCTGAGATTTAAAAAAAATTCTCTAGAAGATATATTTCAATGGCTGCCTGGTATCACCATCGTCTCAATGACTAGGCTCAGGCAAACCTCTCCACAACAGTACAAATGGAAGATGACTTAATTTTTTCGAGAAACCATTGATTTGTAATTTTGACTTGTGGCCTCTAGGTGATCAGTTATCTGTGACAGAGGAGGATGAAATTTTATAATTTCTAAAGTGAGTTTACATATAGAGAAGCCTTGGATAAAGGTGCAGTTGAAGCAGCAGTAGCAATTGGATTCTCCTTTCTAGGATGATGTGGCAGTTTGATATTATTTATGAAGTCCAAAATAGATATTGGTTTAAGTTTTTAAACTGGTCTGTTCCTCTGGGCATATTAGATTGTATTAAATTCGGAGGTTTCACTTTTACTAGATTAAATTATGGTAAAGACTTTGATTTGGCCACGTCAGTAGGACATTGAGTCCTGCCCCCTTGGTGGGCAGGAACTCACAGAGAAAACAACATAGCAGAGGAGAGAGTTGGAGTTTTGATGCTGGAGCCCTGGAAAATATATACACAGAAAAACAAATACACGAGGAAAGAGAGATGGCTCCATTAGACATGGCAGAGGCCCCTGTAAGAGAATGAGCCTGATTGTCTACCGCTGACCTTGTAAAGAGAGCAGAGCAGCTGAACCCAGAAAGAAATGAGCCCCAGGGAGAAAAACAAACCTTATTTTGTCTAGAGCTGACCTTGTGAAGAGAGAACAGCTGAACCTAGAAAGAAATGAGCCCCAGGGAAAGAGTCAAGCCTTATTCTAAACAACAGCTGAGAACTGAAGGAGCTGGGACCACGGAGCCTTAGGAGGAAGAGGAAGGCTGAACCCTCACTGAGACCAGCAGCCATCTTGCTTGAATATGTAGCAAAAGACTTTGGTGGGGGAAGTAACTTATGCTTTATGACCTTGTGACTGTAAGCTTCTACCCCAAATAAATACCCTTTATAAATGTCAACAGATTTTTGGTACTTTGCATCAGCACCCCTTTGGCTGACTAATACAGATGGTCAGCAGGTAAGAATGGAGTCTCACAATTGTGACTACTTCCCCAGAAATGCTCATCTCTTTTGAACCAGAAAGGAAGAAAAAAATATTGCAAGAACTCAGGCAACATTATCTGTTTTGATATTAGTTTTCCTCTTAAAATAGATCACTATCTAAATGGATATTTATCATTGAATTGGATTTAAATTATTTAAATTATTAAATAGACTCTTTAAAATAACAAATAGGATTATGTTTTAAGCCAAAAGTATTTAAGGAGAATTATTTTTCCCTCTGAGCAGTGAATGGAAACTTGGGGAGTAATAGTCATTGTTGATAGGGAAACTAAATATGATATATTTCTCTCTGTATATCTGAAGTATTGTGAATTAAATTCTGCCACCCATAAATGCCATTTTATAAATCAGATATCTCAGGATGCATTCTGATCCTGTTGTATTCAGGTATATTGCTGCTTTCAAGGCTATAGATTATGTTGACAAAAATAGTTTCTCATATTTTCCCAAGCTATAAAGTTCAAGGCAAGAGACCTCAATGAGATCAAAGATAATTTCATTAATTGAGATTTATAAACAGGCAGTTTGAATAACATGGCAAAACACTTTAGTAGCTTATGTAGTTACTTCATTTTTTGATGGCGTACAAATTCTTGCTAAATCCTGTCCTTATTTAATTCATAATGGAATGCCCTCCTTTCATCGGACCGTCCTTATTAATAGAAGATAGAAATCCAAAGAGGTGAAGATGGAGTAGACAACAAAATATAAGTAGGGCATGTATGGCCCTTTGTTTATTTATTTCATACACACTTACTGATTACCTGTCATGTGCGGTTGGGATAAATGGTTGACAAAGACAGACATGATGCATGCAATTCAATAAGGGGATATGGAAACAATAAATCAATAAATAGGATCATTTTGGATGACAATAATTGCTATGAAGAACATAAAATAAAAGTTCATGTGTCAGAGAATCTGTGGGGCATGGGAATTTCTTTGGAACAGATGGTGAGGAAAGGATGTTGTGAAAAGTAACCATTTTAACAGAACAGAATTATACAACAATAGGACAATAGGGTACAGAGAATTCAGGCAAAGGGAATAAGGCCGTAAGGATTAAGTTTGGTTGGTTAAAGTAAGAGAATGTAGGTTAGTTTTTGTATGGAGTGTATTCGCTGAGGAGAATAACATGAAGTTACAGAAATAGGGCTAACTCCCACCAAACCATGGTGAGTAGTTTGGTTCCTTTCTAAGTGGGATTCTTAATGGATAATATCATTGTTCCACCCAAATCACTAGGGATCCTTATGACCATTTTTGTGCATTATTCAGCTTCAGTGTGCTTTGCTTTCAAAAGAGTGCCTGTGACTCTTTCCTGGAAGAACGCTGTCAAGTTGCTGGAGATGGCTTTGCTCATACTGCAGAGAAGTTCCTAAGAATTTACGTCCACATTCTGCCAACCCATAATTAGATAATTAAAGGGGCAGCCTCTAGTCGGGGAAACACTGGGGCTTAATTTCTCTCCAGTGTTCCTCTATGGGATAAGACTGAAGCCGCCCTCTATGAGACTTTGCTTGTGATCACACCCTTGCTGGGGTTTCTCCCTTTCTTTGGAGATCTTGGGAGTACCTAAAGGGAAGGACAAAAACTGACATATGTTTTAAAATGTCAGAACTATCAGTTGCCTAAAATAAAGTTCTCTAAAGAGAGATATGTGCATCTGAGGGGCGGTCATAAGTGATGCATTGTGGTATAAAAAGAAAATAGAATACATTCCATTTCTATTTCTGTTAATGAAAAAATTAAGAAATAAGTTGTGCTTCACTACTGTTTAATTTGTAAGTTGACAAAGGTACACATACATATACTTTAGAAATGAGTTTATATATAAGGAGATGTGTTCAAGATTTTAAGAATGGAGAAAGCTGATTTTAGATACCAACATACAATCCATTGTTGATAATCTTGCAAAATGCATTTCATGTGTGCATGCCTTTAGGAAAATGTTTTTCCTTTTTCATCTTTCATGGAGGCATTAAACTATTTAAGTGGCCCTATTTGCTATTTTGAGGATGGGACTATTCCATTTCTTTTGAAGAAATACGTATGTAGTTTCAGGGGCAAGTCTGATAATTCTCCATTTTTTATGAGAATAAGAAAACTAAAAGTGCTCCAGATACTTTAAGTGTAATTTTCCATCTATCATAAAGTTATTTGAGAATGATTTCCTCACACAAGTTCAGGGCATTCGTGCTCATTAAGGACTATATACATGCACGACTGGAGAATTCATCAGAAAACCAATCAGTTGTTTGAACTCAAAGAAAGTTGGTAATATCGTTGAGTAGATTTTTTTTTCTCTCACTCATCAATTCACTACCATCTTTTTATCATATATTACAAAAAAAAATCTAGGATAGGATGAAAGAGGAAAGGAAAGAGAAATTGGAGAGAGAAAAGAATGGAGGGATGGAAATAAAAGATAGTGAGGTAATAACGAGAGGAAAAAGGCAACCAAAAAGAAGAAAGAATAAAAAAGAGAAAAAGAAGGATAGAGGAAGCAAAGAAAATTTGTTTCCCTTGGACCAATTCTTAAGTTGGAATGGTTTTAATATGATAATCTAATAACAACATTTAAAGTTGTTTTTTTAAACTACTTTCATTCTTATATGGAGTGATTCCTTTAACAGTGCAGTGATGAAAAATGTAGCTAAGTAGATTAGAGATAAATGAATAACTACACATTTCATAGGAATAACTATATTTCAAACTTATTGAATATATTAAATTTATGGTTTTATAGAATTTATTTTTGTAAATTAGATATGTCTGAATGATTTCTTCTTTAAATGAATAATGGAGATTCCTAGACATCATAAATTGAGAACTTGAAAGGTATCTCAGAGAAAAACTAGAACTCTTCTTTTTCCTGGTAAAATATTGAAAAAAACAAACCATATATTTTATTACTGATCTTCTTTCTTTCTTTTTTTCCTATTTTTGGTTGGTAAAGATTGTATATATTTTAAATATAGCATCATTTATTTATTTTAAATATTCTAGGTTTCATGGGTATCACACTTTGCTTTTAAGGCCGCCTTGGGTTTTGACTCCTATTTGAGACTGTCAGTACATGACAAATTTTCAGTGTACTCACTTTCCCTCATTTATTCCTAGCCTGAAATTTCTAAACATTTCCCATTTGTTTGGTGGATGGAATATGTAATGGACAACGTTTCACAATAGAAATCTGACCTATGATCTTTGCAGCAAATATCACAGGAAACAAAGCTATTACCTCTGCAGCACTTGGCCCAGAACAGTCAGGATTTGGCCAATAACTGCCAACTTCTTTAATTTTTGCCTCCCATAGCCAACCAGAAAGTCTAAATATGCTCCCCAAACCAATAACATAGGACACCCCATTGCTAGTTAGCCCACCTTCAGGTTCCCCATTCCAATAATCTCCAAGCAGAGCATAACCGTAGCTTTCTCTTTTATTCACTATAACCTTTTCCCACCCTGCTGCCTGACTGAGTATCTGCCAAAGGCAAGTGATGGGGGCTTATTCCCTTGCAATAACAAGCTCTGAAAAAATAGCTTCTGCTTGTTCTCCTTTGGGATGTGTTCATTTCTTTTCATATGCTTTGTCCTTCTTTTCTAGAAGCTGATTTCTTTTCCTCTCACTAATCTTCATAATTGTTGCTTATGATAAGTGAGTGATGTCTTTCTTCAGTACTAAGTATTCTTTGAAAATTTGAATGACATACCAGGAAGGGAGGATCATAGGAAAAGTGGGACCTGAGTTCGATGATGTCTTCTGAACTTCCAGACTTCACAATTATTTATTTTATCTGTATTCTTTTTTTTTAAAGATTTATTTATTTTTATTACATATCTCCCCTCCCCCCCATTGTGGCGACATGCCGAGACTGGTCACTGCGCAGGCGCAGCTTTTCCCCGCTTGTGGGCGGCTTCGGCTTCCATTCACGGCTGGCTCTCAGTTCGCGGGTGGCTGGCTGCATTCCATTCGTGGGCGACCTGCCCTGCCCGTGGTGGCTTTTGCCCTGTCCATGGCAGTTTTTTGCCCTGCCCACAGCAGTGGCTCTGGCCCGCCCATGGCGGCTTGCCATTCTCAAGGCGGTCTGCCCGCTAGGAGAGGTCCCCGGGAACCGAACTCGGGGCCTCCCATGTGGTATGCCGGTGCCCTATCCACTGGGCTATCCAGCTGGCCCCATTTTATCTGATTTCTGACATGGCTTTTCAAACTTTTATTCAATGATAAAATCGCAATTCCCTGCCATCTCCCAATACCAAGGTATAATTCCAGAACATCAGGTGGTAGAGAGAGTGCAAGATTGTAAATCAAAGGTCCTAACTTCCAATTAGAGTTTCCCTACTTAGAAAATCTGTTTGACCTCAAGCAAGTTATTTAGATGCTGAGTTTCAGTTTTTGAATCTGTTAAGTAAGGCCAATATTCCTCACCTGATATAGATCAAATAAAACAACATCAGCAACTACAACAATGAGTAGTGTTTTGTAAACACCAAATAAGTCTTTTAAAAATCACAATTGGCAATACACAGCCTTTCTAAAGATATTTATAAATTAACTTGCAATAAAAGCTTTAAGGTTCAAGGATGCTGTTTTGAGCATAGACTCAGATTTTATTCTGTAGAAAGAGGAGAATTTTGATGGACATGCAGCAACTTTATGGTGTCGCTGAAGTGGCCAAATTCTGGCTCCATTTACCATCTATTCATTGGTGACTTCCACATCTATGCTTGCCATATTCCTTTCAGTTAAATGACATTTCCAAAACCAAAATCAGACCATGTGACTTTTCACCTTCAAATCTTTTGGTGGCTTCATCATGTTCTGAAAATAAGAGCAAAATTTTTAATATGCCCTTTTTTCACCAGCAAGCTGAATAAAATTCCAGTTTATTTTGTCAGCTTCAGCTTATACTTTTCTCGATAGTGCTATGATTCAGCCTCATTGATCTTATTTTGGTTCCTGTCATGTTCACTTCACAGGTCTTTCTTTTGTACATGTACATACTGTGAAGCTCTTTGCCAGCCCTCTTCATTTAGTTATCTTTCCAGAAAGCCTGAGAGAAGGATTTAAAAATTCTATCAGGTCAATTCAAGGCCATCTTGTAATAGCAAAACTTTACTATTTTACATTAAATTGCCAATTGGGTCCAGAAAAGCTAATAAAACTTTCCTAGAGTGAGGTGTTAATGGAGACAACACAAGATGTTACAATGTTTATAATACCAAATATTAACAAAATTGAGAATAACAATATTTGAGCATATACCTAGAACTCAAGCTATTAGAATTGGAGTCTGCTGCCAATCAGTAGTACTGTTTGAAAATAATAGTGATACAGGTCATCAGTTGAGGAAATTTTTTCTGTGTACACCAGAACAGTGACAAATTGTTCAACTCTGTCTCTCTCTTTTGTTTACAGACTTGGCTTTTTCGTGTTAATAAGTATCACTAAAGTCAAATTTTTATAATGATGTATGATGCCATTTACTTTGTAATTCCTTTTTCCTAAGTGTGAATGGCAGCCAACCATACAAAACCAAACAAAATAATATTAAAGTGTTTTCATAAAGTATAACAACCACAGCCCAGAATTGAGGTTTACTATTGTATCATTCCCAGGCATAGAAAACTCATATTCCTTTGCATAGTAAAAGAGAAAGAATAGAAGGATGTATTAATACTCTGCATATGATAAATTATTTTTTTATACTCTGGAAAACTAGCTGTGCTGAAGCTTAGCAACAATCCTAAAATAGATGGGAATGTGCAAAATCTGGTCATTGTTGTCAACTGTTTTCATGTTCTTCACTGTAATTTCCTTATAGAAGTTATATCCACCTCAAAGATCTCATGTGCTGCTTGTTAGAGCTATTAAAAATTCTGGAGTACAGAGACAAAAGAGTAAGCAATATTTTCTTCAGGCAACTTGGCTGTATGGTTTGATTGATATTAGCAGACTTGCTTGCCAGATTACCACGTTGGTTATAAAACATCCAAAATTAGGATAGGTTCCTGAAAGTAAAACCGATTGTTTCTAAATAAACATAAAAACAATGAGATTGGTAGGCTTTTAAGAGCTATTTTCTATGTTAAGCCATAGTAATTATTTTTGACTTTTGAAATACTTAAGAAAGTAAGTAGAGGTGATTTTTCATCAGCAAGTTATTATTTCAATCCAAGGATTTAAAAAACAAGGTTAAATTATGCAGGATGACAGTATGTAAAAAGTTATGATTCATTTTTGTCATTTTGTGCTAAAGTAATTTTTTTGTGTAAAGTATATACTTAGTTGTAAGAATAAGCTCATTATGGTGTGATTTCTCATCGTTTGTCAAGAGGTTAGTGGTTGTAAGGCTTTCAAGCCTAAAAATTCACCATTAAAGAGTTTTTGTTTTGAGAGAATAAGTGGCTAAAGTCAAGTCCATGCTACTCAATATAGACTTGAACCTCTTCCAGATGTCCCAGCCCATCTTGCTAGCATTTATCATGTCCTCTACTTCCCAAACAACAAGTGCTGGTCATTTTCTGCCAATACCTTATACATACTAAATCCAAATTTTTGTTTATTATCTTACCTCTTTCCCGAGTCTTCCTGCCATCTCACTATATCACTGAAAACAAATTGGGATTAAAATAAAATTAACAAAGTGCATTAGAAAATTTGTATAATACAATGAATTGTTCCACACCTCCTTGAAATAGCAAGCATGCAGAAAAATCAGAAGAAAATGAAACAGTTTATGCTTTGTGTGGTACAAAAAAAGTAAAATTCTTTGTTTTCTAAAAAAAAAACTTTGAAATCAGTTATTAAATAATTCCTTCTACAGTCTTTAGGTATGATTATCGTCATATAATCTGTTTGAATAAATCTTTTAAATCTTTCACATTTTAATCAGTTGTTTTATGGTCTAGACAGTTACAACACAAGTATATGCACATAACATAGAGCGACACAAAAATAATTTAAATGTTCATAAAAACATTTTCAAGATTGTATTCAGCATCAAAGCACTTGAAATAAAAATCAACATAGGATCATTTCCATCTTATATTAGAAGTAAGCTGAAGTATATGTATACAAGTGTTTAGTAGTGAGTTTGAAATCTCAGACAAGGGAAAGAAACAGGATATGCTATTGTTATTTCCTCAATTAATGGACTTTTGTAACCTCAGGTAAAGTTTTGTTATTTTTACTAGTAAAACTAAGAAATTCATATAATAATTGAAAATAAACCAGGAAGATTGAATTAGAGGAAATGTGAAGAGAGAATTCCTTGTAGGAGAAAAAAAAATCAGAATTGATTATACTGTATTTGATTGGAACAGGGACAAGTCAGAGTGGAATAGTGAATTTAAGCATAACTGAAAGGCTTCATTGAACAATAGAACACAGGTATTAATCAGAAGCTGGAAATAGTGCTTGGTTGATTAGATAGGTAAGATTAAAACAAGCAAAAAGAACAAAAACTAAAAACAAGTTTAAGGGTGACTCGTACTCTATAGGAAACATTTATTACACCAAATCTCTCAAATAACTAAAGAGTAACCCATTACAGTAAGTGTGAAATGCATAGGAAGGCTAACTAATGGGGAAATATTTTAATGCAGTTTTGAATTTCATAGATAAAGAAAATAATGTTGCATCACCCAGGAAGAGAGAGGGAAGAGGGTAGAGTTTAAGTGCACAGGTTAAAAAGAATATTTCAGGAATCTCATCCAGCAGTTGAAAAATATCAACAAAGTTGCAAAGGGAAGGAAAAATGGCAAACAGCATTTATATCCAGCAGAGTATTTGTTTATGTGCAAGGGTAACAAAAATATAACATTAGATTCACAGGGACTTAAAAATATAGCACCAGTGCATCCTTTAGCTCTTTAGTCAACTAAGAAATTACCTACCACAAAGAGCTTTAGAAAGGGGAAAACATGAGGTGAAAGAAAAGAAGTTAACTTATGTAAGTACTTTATGCTAGAATACATGAAGCAAATGTTAAGTATATTCAATGCATGCAGAAAATAACAATGTGTATAGTCTGAAGGTTAAATCGTGTACTATTTCAACAAAATCTGGGTTTTGGGGAATAAGGCTATTAGATTTCTGATAGGAGCAGCAGACTGTTGTATTTTAAATTTGAGAAATGTTGGTTAAGTTTGGTGAATGTGTATGTGTGTCCATGTGTGCATGTTTTATTTTATAGGCAACTGCTAGTAAAATGAAAATAGAGTGTGTAACCTTCAAATAACCAGAAAGAAATAGAATAAGGTAAATCAAAATATAGTAAAAGAAAAGAAAAGAAAAAGGAAATAGTAACAGAGTACATGACATTACAAGAACAAAATAAGTGAAAGTGATATAACCCTTGAAACTTCTCACCGAAAATGTGAGATTAACTACTATTAAATGATATTTAAAAAATCACTGATGTCAAAAAAGATAAATTTTAAGTCAAAACTGTTTATAAAAGATACAAGGAAAAGACATTAAAAATAAATGCATGGCAAAGATATAATAGGCAAATGCAAACAAAAAAAAAACAGGAGGACATAGTAATATTGGACAAAGGAGAATTCAAGGTGAAACCATTAAATAAGACAAATATAAAAGCTTGATATATCAATAAAAGTTACAATCCCCAAATAACTTCATATTCCAAATATCATAGGAATGGGAGAGGGAAGAATAGGTGTAATATGGGGGCATTTTTGGGAACTTGGGGTTGTCCTGTGTGACATTGCAGTGATGGATACAGGCCATTGTATATTTTGTCATAACCCACAAAATTGTGCGGGACAGAGTGTAACCTAAAATGTAAACTGTAATCCATGGTTAATAGCAATACTTCAATATGTGTTCATTAATTGTAACAAATGTACCACACTAATGAGGGATGTTGTTGAT
>PVKH010020597.1:0-14544 GCA_004027955.1 Chaetophractus vellerosus | reverse complement strand
TTCGTGAAATTCAGCAGCTCCTCGGTTTCTGCCCCCTCAGGAGAGACCACTCCCTTTCCCTGAGGACAGAGATGGCAAAGCTGGTTTTCCGGGACTGCTTTTACTGTGCACTTCATCCCCACCCAGCCCACCCGCTCCAGGCCCCGCTGGGACTTTCCTTGGTGAAATGTGTGGCCTCTTCAGGGCAGGGTCTGGAGCCCTCACCCATGAGGAGACCCCAGCAGTCTGGAAGCAGCAGGGTCTGGAAGGGACGCAGATGCAGCAGCGACATGGGCTTTCAGCCTGGCTCTGCCTCTACTTCCAGGGTGCTCTTGAGGCAGGTGGCTTCCCTGTGCTGAGCCTCAGTTTCCCCACCTGTCAACAGTAATTGTTTTTAGTGCCCTAAGTAAGTTAAAATGATGTCTGTGTGCCTCACAAAGTACATGGGTTCGAGTTTACTTATTCTCTCAGGAAGAGACTTAAGAGAAATTTTCAGTACTGCTAAAACACAGGCCAGGCCAAATAGACATGGCATTGCCAAATTTTCTTTTCCTAAAGAGCAGTAATAGTAATCTCACCAGTTAGTTAAATGTTGGTAGCAACAGTGAGGAGGGAATTGCTCTTTCTACATTTTGTAGTTTACACCAACATAAATATTTACTGGCTTCATGTTGTCTTAAAAGTCAATGCGTGAAGAAAGTCTAATCAAAGATTAAATTTGGATCTGGTTCCTTTAAAGAGAAAAATATGTGATAGAGGAAAATTAATCATTCTTGCTCTCAGAATATACAATAAAGAGATGAGGTGGGGTCTAGTAAAACACTTCCGATTGAGAGATTTTGGATTTAGGCAAGTGCTAATAGTCACCCTGAATTAGAAGGACAGCATATCCCTATGTCATCTTATCTGGGAAAAGTTCTTAACCAGAGCTTTCCCCTCCTTTCCTCAAAGTTAGGGTATGAATGACAGAATTTCAAAATTTCTAAAAACGTTTCCTTTGTATTCTGTCGCAGCTGTGGTGCCCACCTACATGACTGTGAGGTGGGAGACTAGGTTTTGCTGATGTTTAATATGTGGGGAAATTAGTGACTCTTTTTGGCTAAAGGTTTTTTCTCCAGACTGGTGAACCCTGTCCAAGATGGTTTGTTTTGTTTTGTTTTGGTGTTTAGCCTTCTCTCACCTATATTTGAAGAAAAGGATCAGTTTATCCAGACAAAATGGGAAAGAAGTGAGAAGTGAATATTTGAGAAATGTTTTAACTGCACTTTTGGAAGACTGTTTAGGTCAGATGAAATGAAAATGTGTTTTTACTTTATAATAAATGAGTGTAGACTTATGACATTTGGGTTTCTCTCGTTGCTTTGGCCGCTATTAATCAATGGTCTTTAGGTACTTGGCTGTGTGGCCTGTGTACAGTCAGCATTGGTAATTATTGGTAATTAATAGGCTCATCCACGTTCCTCCGGATCTGGGCTATAGTGAAGAATGCAATTAGACTCACTCAGAAGCTACTCCCAATCTGTGCAAAAGGGTCTGTTTAACTTTAAAATGAATATAGATGCTTTTTTAAAAAGTGATAAAAATCACCTTCATTGTTTTTCCCCCTAGATGTGAGGTAGAAAACCGATACCAGGGAAACCCTCTCAAAGGAACATGTTATTGTAAGTATTTTTGCAGTTCTTATTTGTCTAGATCATAACAATTCAGTAAAACTCATTGCTTTCTTTGCCCTGATTTGAGAATGTGTTATAGAATATAGCAACCATCCATGGAAATCCCCTAACTTGATGTGTGTTTATTCTGTTAATTTACTACCTATACAACCACTATTTTAACCTTTTTCAGTTGTGTATGGTTTATGTTGATACGTCTATAGCAGATGTCAGAGGAGCGTACGGAGATGGGCATCTCTAGCTTTCCTTGTTTACGTTCTTTTGACATTACATGGTTGGGAGTCGCCGTGTTTCCGGATATAAATTAGAGACTGCATTTTAACCACCTCTGTGGGAACAGAATGTCGAATCCAGCAAGGCAGCCAGATCCTTAGGGCTTCCCTTGGCTCTCTGCCTGTAGGCGAGGCCTCCTACTAGGCCAGGTCACACGCCCAGTGACAGAGGAGGGGGAGGTAAAGGAGTTGGCGCTGGGCACTCCATCCTGACGATAGACCTGCCTGCTTGCTTCCATTTCATTTCAAAACTGCTTTATCGTGTAGCTGCTCTGCGGTGCCAGGTGCTGAGGCTGCGGTACTGAGCAGAACGTGCCTTCAGATCCCTGGAGGGCCCCGTAGGGTGTGCCCAGGACGAGTGGTGGTGTGGCAGGGGCGTGGCTCTCCTGATCCTGCTGTGGGCACACCGACAAAGCCCAGTCACGGGTACAGCAGCTTAAAATAGCGCCCGTCAGGCTCAGAGCAGGTGCCCCGCGGCGTTCACCATAGTGAGGCGTTCGTAGCTTCAGGGCTGCTTCCTCCATGAGAGCACAGAGGATCTTGTCATCTCCGGTTCCTTAGTGCCAAGACATATACAGGTATAAAAATGTGTTTTCTGGACTGACTTTATTTTCCTTTTGATATCTATATCTATGCATATCTATATATTGGCATCAAAATGGACAAACAAAATAGATAACAAATAAGAATACAAACGATTTAAATAGCAATTAACCTAATGTAATAAATATATTACATATAGAATTGTGAACACAACAGAGACTACACATTATTTGCAAACATACAGAAAATATACAAAAATTTGACTTTTTATATAGGCTGTAAGGGAAATCTCAATAATCAGTCAGATTATGTTTACTGGCTATAAAGCAAAAAAATAAAATTAACAAAAAGATATAAGAACCATATATACTTTTTTTTAGAGCAAAGTTTTTTATTTGTTCATTTCTCGCATTTGAAATATTCTTCAATGACATCTTTGGCCTGAGATTCTTTGCCACAGTCATTAACAACTGCACGTCTGCACCCAGCCACTTCACGGGGTTTGCCCACTGTCGATTTTACAGAGGTCGACCCAGTCCCCTAGATTCTTGTTATCGTCGCCCTAGTTAGGTTGATTGGGGTCAGCACCAAGGGCCCCCACCAGCCTGGTGCACATGGGCTCATCACAGTTGGGTGCAGACACACAAAGACGGGCTCGGTGCTCATCCAAGGCTCTGGCAGCCCCACAGTCTCCGTGTGCCGGGCCATCTTGGATGGGCCCGGCTTCAGCACGTCTTGTAAAGCAGCGTTCACGTCGTCACACCTCCAGCAACAGTGCCCTCCTCCGCCACAGCGTGGGTTAGGCTGGAGCCGGATCTTGAAAGTACCAGCCTCCACCTCCAGGCAGCTCCATGGCGGCAGGGAAAGAGCCCCTACATGCTTTTAAATATATCCTAGGATAAAAAAAAAATCAAAATAGGAATGATAAACTATGAAAAGCGAAATTGAAAGTAGCACTATGTATTATCAAATCTGTGGGATGTGGCAATGCAATTTTCAAATGAAAATTTTTAGTCTTATATATATTTATTAAACAAAGAAAAGGACAAAAAACAACAACAAAGGGAAAAGATCAGAGTCGCTACAATATAGTATCAAAAATGTACGGTTTTCAATAAAAGATTACGAAACATGCAAAGAAACAGGAAAGTGTGACGTATATGCAGGGGAAATGGAGTTAGTACGACTTGTCTCTGACAGTCCTCTGAAATTCAGCGGAGAAAAATTTCAAAGCAGCTATAAATACGTTCAAAGACTAAAGGAAACCTGTGTAAAGAAGTAAAGAATCATGTGACAACGGAATCAAATAGAGATTCTCAGTAAGAATGTAGAATTTTTTTTTTTAAGCACCAAATGGAAGTTCTGGAATTGAAGAGTACAATAACTAAAATGAAAAATCCACCAGAGAAACTCACAACACTTTTGCAGTAACAAAAGGAAAAAAATCATTGAACAGTACAAGTTTTCCAATCTGAAACACAGAGTAAAAATACTTAGGAAAAATGAACAGAGTCGCAGAGGCTTGCAGTAGCATCAGGTGTGCCAGCATACATGTAGTGGGAGTCCCAGAAGAAAAGGAGACAAAGAAGGGAGCGGGAGAAATATTTGAAGAAGCAAGTGTGCAAACCACATGAGAGGTGGAGCAGCCATATTAACAGCACACAAAATAGACTAAGGAAAGAAATATTATTGGAAGAATGTCTGGAAATGATAAAAGGGTCAGTGCATCGGGAAGATGTAACAATTATAATGTTTATGCACTTAACAGAAGAACCACAAAATAACTGAAGCAAAACTGACAGAATTGATAGGAGAAATAGCCAATTCAGCAATTATAGTTGTAGATTCAGTTCGCCTCTCTCAATAATTGATAAAACCACTAAATAGGAAATTAGCAAGGGTATTCCAGACTGAATGACATCATCAGTCACCTCTACCTGACACGTGCGTAGATCACTCGACCCTGTGATAGCAGAATACGTATTCTTCTCAAGTGCGCGGGGACGTTCTCCAGGATAGTCCGTGTGCTAGGCCATAAAATGAGTCTCAACAAGTTTTAACAATTTGAAAGGTACATTCTGTGACTACAGTGGATTTAAATTAGAAATGAAAAGCAAAAGGATATTTGGGAAGTCCACAACTAAATAACACCCTTCTAAATAACCTATAGGTCAAAGAAGAAATCACAAGGGAAATTAGAAAATATTTTGAACTGAATGAAAACAAAAATATAATATTAAAATTTATGATATGCAGCTAAAGCAGTATTTGAAAAGAAACAGCTTTAATCACCTAATTTGGAAGAAAATTAAAGACCTAAAATCAATAAACCAATCTACATTAAGAAACTGTAAGAAGAAAAGTAAACTAAACCCAAAGCAAACAAAAGGAAGTAGACTAAATCATTGAAAACAAAAGTTTGTTCTTTGAAAAGATCAACAAAATTGACAAACTTAACTAGATTGACCAAAAAAAAAAAATTTTCAGAAGACACAATTTAACAAAATCAGAAATGAAAGAATTCATAATTACTGACAGATTATAAAGGAATATTGTGTGGGGGCCGGCTGTAGCTCAATTGGTAGGGCTCCGGTTTACCACATGGGAGGTCCCAGGTTCGATTCCAAGGGCCTCCTTGAGTGGACAGACCGCCTTGAGAAGGCAAGCCACTGTGGGCAGGGCAAAAAGCCGCTGCGGGCAGGGCAAGCCGCCCGCGAGCGGGCAAGGCCGTCGCGCGGTGAGCTAACTCAGCGGGTCGCCACAACGGGGGGGAGACAAGCAGACACAGAATAACGCAAAAATGAACACAGCAAGAACAAGCAGAAAGGGGGGGATATATAATTAATAATAATAAAGGAATATTGTGGACAAATTATGTCAACAAATTGGACAACTTAGATTAAATGGACAGTTTCTTCGCAAGACACAGATTATCAAAACTGACTCAAGAAGAAATAGAAAACAGGTTGAATTAGCCTATTTAAAATCTTCCCACAAAGAAAAGCCCATGGCCAGATGGTTTCACTGATGAATTCTATCAAAAATTTAAAGAAGTTATAATACCAATCCTTTACAAATTCATCCAGAAAATAGAGGAGGAGGGAATACTTCCCAGCTCATTCTATGAGGTCAGTATTACCCTGATTCCTAAACCAGACAAAGACATCCCAAGAACCGAAAACTACAGAACAATATCCTTTATGTACACAGATGTAAAACTCCTTAACAAAATATAAGCAAACCAAATCCAGCAACATAAAGGAAGAATTATACACCATTACCAAACGGGATTTATCTGAGAAATTCAAGGTTTGTTCAACATCACAAATTCAATTAATGTAATATGCCATATTAATATAACGAAGGACAGAAACTATGCGATAATGTTAATAGATGCAGTAAAGGCATTTGACAAAATCCAATACCCAGTCATAATAAAATCTCAACCTAGGTATAGAAAATCCCACAGCTGACTTGATACATACTTGTTAATGATTGTCCCTAAGAGGAGATAAGAAGCAAGGCAAGGATGTTCCTCCACTGGCTCTATTCAGCATTGAGAACTAAGGTTTTCATCAGTACCTCAGGCAAGGAAAAGAAATAAAAGGCATCCAGAGTGTAAAGGAAGAAGAAAACTCATTATTAAAGTTGACTTGGTCATTTATGTAGAACAGCCAGTGGATTTTACCCCCAAAAAATCTATTGGTACTAATAAGTGAGTTTATAGGCATGTAAGATACAGAACAATATAAAAAATTTAACTGTATTTCTATGTACTAGCAATGAATAGAACCAAAATGAAATTAGGTAAACTACTCCATTCACAATAGCATCAAAAAGAACAAAATACTTAAGAAACACTTTAACAAAGGAAGTACAAGATTTGACTGCTGAGAGAAATGGAAGCCCTGATACATGGAGAGATATTTCATATTCATGGACTAGAAGAAGCATTATTATGTTGTTAAAGTAGCACTTCTCCCCAAGGTGATCTACACCTTCAGGGCAATCCCTCTTAAACTCTGGGCAGGCTATTTTGTAGAAATTAACAAATTGATCTAAAATTTACGTGGAACTGCAGAAGACCTAGAACAGCAAAAGGAAGATTTAAAAGAACAAATCTAGGGGACTCAAGCTACCTTAATTTAAAGCAAAAGGCCAGGAGTGGATGTAGCTCAGTGGTTGAGCACCTGCTTCCCATGTGTGGTCCCCGTTACCTCCTCAAAACAAAACAAGCAAACAAATGAAAAAACTTAACCATCTCATTGGGAAGCTGGTGTAGCTCAGAGGTTGAGTGCCTCCTTCCTACATACGAGGTCAAGACAGGATGGTGTTGGTACAGGAATATGCGTGTAGATCAATGAAATTGAATTAAGAGGCCAGAAATAAATCATAACATTCGTGGTCAATTGATTTTCAGCAAAGGTGCCAAGGTAATTCAATGTGGAAATGATATCTTTTCAACAGATGGTGCTAGGACAATTGAATATCCACATGCAAAAAATAACTATAAGGGGAGCAGACATAGCTCAAATGGTTGAGTGCCTGTTTCACATGTGCACGGTCCTGGGTTCAATCCCCAGTATAAATAAGTAAGTAAATAAATAAATACTTAGCCCTTTACCTCATACCATACATAAAAATTAACTCAAAACTAATCATAGGCCTAAAAGTGAGAGCTAAAATTATAAAACTTCTAGAAGAAAACAGTACAAAAACTTCATGAGCATGGGTAGAAAATCGAGGTCTTACGTATGGTTCCAAAAGCACAACCCATAAAATGTTTATTAATGTGACTTTATCCAAACTAAAAACTTATATTGTATTTTTAAAATTTTTTTTTAAATTTTTAACTTTATTTTGTACATTTAGTAATTAAAAATATAAATAAAAACTAAGAAGTGAACACAGATGAGTAAATACATATATTTCTCAGTTAAATGTACTGGATACATATACATTTTTTTTGAATCATACAAGATGCTACACAATATATTTGGTTCTAGTAACACAGTCATACAGTATTTGTCCTTTTGTGTCTGGCTTGCTTCACTTGACATAGTGTCCTCCAGGGTCATCCATGTTGTCATATGCTTTATGATGTCATTTCTTCTTACAGCTGCATAATATTCCATCGTGTGAATAGACCATAGTTTATCCATTCGTCTGTTGATGGACACCTGGGTTGTTTCCAGCGTTTGGCAATGGTGAATAATGCCGCTATGAACATAGGTGTGCAGATGTCTGTTCGTGTCACTGCTCTCAGTTCTTCTGGGTATTTACCCAGTAGTGGTATTGCCGGGTCACGTGACAAGTCTATATTCACCTTCCTTAGGAACTGCCCAACAGTCCTCCACAGTGGCTGCACCATTCTGCATTCCCACCAACAATAAATAAGTGTTCCTCTCTCTCCACATCCTCTCCAACACTTGTAGTTCTCTTTTTAATACTGGCCATTCTGATAGGTGTGAAGCGATATCTCATTGTACTTTTTGATTTGCATTTCCCTAATCATGAGTGATGTTGAGCATTTCTTCATGTGTTTTTTTGCCATTTGTATTTCTTCTTTGGACAAATGTCTATTCAAGTCTTATGCCCATTTTTTAATTGGATCGTTTGTCTTTTTATTGTTGAGTTGTAACATCTCTTTATATATCCTGACTCTTATCAGATATATGATTTCCAAATATTATCAGATATATGATTTCCAAATATTATTTCCCATGGACTTGGCTTCCTTTTCACCCTTTTGACAAAATCCTGTGAGCTGCAAAAGTGTTAAATTTTGAGGAGGTCCCAATTATCTATTTTTTCTTTTGTTGGACATGCTTTGGTGTAAGGTCCAAGAAACCACCACCTACTAAAAGGTCTTGAAGATGTTTCCCTACATTTTCTTCTAGTAGTTTTATGCTCCTGGCTTTTATATTTAGATCTTTGATCCATTTTGAGTTGATTCTTGTATAGGGGTGAGATAGGGGTCCTCTGTCTTTCTTTTGGTTATACACATCCAGTTGTCCCAGCACCATTTGTTGAAGAGGCTGTTTTGTCCCATTAACATTAACTTGGTAGATTTGTCAAAAGCCAATTGACTGTAAAAGTGGGGGTTTATTTCTGGGTTCTCAATTCTATTCCACTGATCGTTGTGTCTGTCTTTATGCCAGTACCATGCTGTTTGGACCACTGTAGCTTTGTAATATGTTTCAAAGTTAGGTAGTGAAATTCCTCCCATGTCGCTCTTGTTTTTTAGAATGCTTTTGACTATTTGGGTGCACTATTATGAATGGGATTTCCCCCCGATTTCCCCCCAGATTGTTCAGTACTAGTGTACAGAAACATTACTGTTGTTGTGTGTTGGTTTTGTATCCTACCACTTTGCTGAACTCACTTATTAGCTCAGGTAGCTTTTTTGTGGATACTTAAGGATTTACTAAGTACAGGATCATCTCACCCGCCAACAGTGACATTTTTACTTCCTCTTTTCCTATTTGGATGCCTTTAATTTTTTTTTCTTGTCTAATTACCCTAGCTAGAACTTCTAATACAATATTGAATAACAATGGTGACAGTGGGCATCCTTGTCTTGTTCCCAATCTTAGAGGGAAAGCTTCCAACCTTTCCCCATTGAGTACAATGTTGGCTGTGGGTTTTTCATATATGCTTTTTATCATATTGAGGAATTTTCCTTCTATCCTGATCTTTTGAAGTGTTTTTATCAAAAAAAAAGAATGCCTTTTCTGCATTGATTGAGAAGATCATGTGGGGGTTTTTTTTGCCTTCAATTTGTTAATGTGGTATATTACATTGATTGATTTTCTTATGTTGAACCAGCCTTGCATACCAGGAATAAATCCCACTTGGTCGTAATGTATAAGTCTTTTGATACGCTGTTGGATTCGATTTGCAAGTATTTTGTTGAGAATTTTGCATCTATGTTCATTAGAAACATTGGCCTGTAATTTTCTTTTCTTGTAGTATCTTTATCTGGCTTTGGTATTAGGGTGTTGTTGGCTTCATAAAATGTGTTGGGTAATTTTCTCCCCTCTTCAATTTTTTGGAAGAGTTTAAACAAGATTGGTGTTAATTCTTTTCAAAATGCTTGGTAGAATTCACCTGTGAAGCCATCTGGTCCTGGGCTTTTCTTTGCTGGGAGATTTTTGATGACAGATTCAGTCTCCTTAAATTTGATTGGGTTGTTAAGTTCTTGTATTTCTTGTGGCATCAGTGTGGGTTGGTTTTGCATTTCTAGGAATTTGTCCATTTCGTCTAGGTTGTCTAGTTTGTTGGCATATAGTTTCTCATAATATCCTCTTATGATTCTTTTTATTTTTTCTCCCCTTTCATTTCTGGTTGTATTTATTTGCATCTTTTCTGTTTTTTTCTTTGTTAGTTTAGCTAGGGGTTTATCAATTTTATTGATCTTCTCAAAGAACCATCTTTTGGTTTGTTGATTTTCACTATTGTTTTTTTGTTCTCATTTTCATTTATTTCTGCTCAAATCTTTATTTCTTTCCTTCTGCTTGCTTTGGGATTGGTTTGCTCTTCTTCCTGTAGTTTTTGTAGTTGTTCCGTTAAATCTTTGAGTTTAGCTCTTTCTTGTTTTTTAATATAGGCATTTAGGGCTATAAATTTCCCTCTCAAGACTGCCGTTGCTGTATCCCATAAGTTTTGATACGTTGTGTTCTTGTTTTCATTTGTCTCAGTATATTTACTGATTTCAACTGCAATTTCTTCTTTAACCCACCAATTATTTAGGAGTGTGTTCTTCAGCCTCAACACATTTGCGAATTTACTTTGTTCCTGTCTATTATTGATTTTCAGTTTCATTCCATTATAATCTGAGAAGGTGCTTTGTATAATTTCAGTCTTTTCATATTTACTGAGAGCTGCATTGTGCCCTAACATGTGGTCTATCCTGGAGGAAGATCCATGGGCACTTGAGAAGAATGTATAACCTGCTGAGTTTAGATGCAGTGTTCTGTGTATGTCTATTAGGTCTAACTCATTTATCATATTGTCCAAGTTCTCTGTTTCCTTGATTATCTTCTGTCTAGTTGTTCTACCTAATAATGTGAGTGGGGTGTTGAAGTCTCCAACTATTATTGTAGAAATGTCTGTTTCTCTCTTCAGTTTTGCCAGAGTTTGTCTCATATATTTTGGGGCACCCTGGTTAGGTACATAGGTACTCTTTTCGTTACCCTTTCTGCTATTCTTTCTTCTGTACTTTCCTCCAAGCCTCTCGCTCCCGTCTTTTTCTTTAAGGTTCTAAGGCTTCCTTTAATATTTCCTGCAAAGGTGGATTCTTGTTTGCAAACTCTCTTAGTTTCTGTTTGTTTGTGAATATTTTATACTCACCTTCATATTTGAAGAATAATTTTGCTGGATAAAGGATTCTCGGCTGGCAGTTTTTCTCTTTCAGTTTCCTAATTGTATCATACCACTGTCTTCTTGCCTCCGTGGTTTCTGAAGAGAAATCTGAGCTAAGTCTTACTGGACGACCCTTGTACATGATCATTTGCTTCTCTCTTCCTGCTCTGAGAAGTTTCTCTTTATCTTTGACATTTGACATTCTGAGTAGTATGTGTCTTGGAATAGGGCTATTTGGATTTATTCTGATTGGGGTACGGTGTGCTTCTTGGACATGTAAGTTCATTTCTTTCATGAGAGTTGGGAAATTTTCAGCTGTTATTTCCTCAAATACTCTTTCTGCCCCTTTTCCCTTGTCTTCTCCTTCTGGAGCTCCCATGACACATATGTTTTTGCATTTTGTGTTGTCATTCAACTCTGAGCCCCTGCTCAATTTTTTTTCCATTCTTTTCTCTCTGTTATTTTCTCTCTTCAATTCTAGCTGTTCTGTCTTCCATATTCCTTATTCTTTCTTCTATCATTTCGAGTCTGCTGTTGTATGTCTCAGATGTGTTTTTTATCTCATCTATTGTGTCTTTCATTCCCATATGCTCTGTTACTTTTCTGTTCAGGATTTGAAATTCTTCTTTGCTTTTGCTCAGTGTCTTCTTGATGTCATTTATCTCTTTAACTATATTGCCTTTCAATTCATTAATTGATTTTGGAAATTTGTACGCATCTCGCTGATTAGTTCTCTCAAATTCTGCATCTCTTCTGCGGCTTTGATGTGTTCCTTTTCTTTGGCCTTGTCTTCTGTTTTCTTTGTATGGTTCATAATTTTTTGCTGATATCTAGGCATCTGATTAGGATGTAGTTTATTCAGATGCTCAATCTCTTTCTCTTTCTCTTTTGTAGGGATTTAGTGGCAGGAGGCTGTGTGTTACCACTGCTCTTTGGTTTTTGGCTTGACCTGGATTGTTAGGATTGTCCTGATGGTTGCTCAAAACTGGGCACTGGACCCAGCAATTGGTTATAGAGTCACTTCCTAGGGCCTTGGGCAGGGAGGCTATAGAGGCCAGAAAAAGCCTCTCCTACTTATTTTTAATTTTCTCACGTGTGCTTCCTTGGTCTGCTGGAAGATGGCACTCTTTGGCAGCTCTCAGTTCAATGCCTGGTGGGAGTGTATTTGTTGCAACACAGCAGATCATTTTGATAGAGCTTCCTGTCTGGAGGCTGGGAGCCTTGTAATTCAGACTTTCTCTAAGACAGTTCTCTAGCCTTCTCTGGCAGCCCCCTCCCTTTTCCAGGCTAGGAAATATTTCCCCTCCCCTCTGAGTCCTCAACAATCAGTCCCTGTTAGTAGAGGAGGAGATTGGGAGGGTCATATATCTTTAGCCCCTTGCAGGCCCCAAGGCAAACAATGGCGCAGCCCCACCCAGCCTGGATGGGCTCCTGGGACACTGCAGACCAACTTTGTGGGTCAGAAGCTGAGTCCACCTTAAGCTGTGTCCCTTTCGCTCCCCTTTCTTGGGGTGGTAGATCCCTGGAGGCCCCTTTGTCTGTAGTCACAGGCCCAGAGGCCCGAGAATTCTAAAATGTCTTTAGTCTGGGGGAGGGTGCCAGCCGCAGCAGCCACAGTTTTCGACTCACGGTTCTGTCATAGTGATTTCCCTCCTTTGTCCCTCTCTCCTCTGGGTGGTGTCCAGGCTTCGCCTGGTGTCCTAAAGCCTAGATGATCTTTTTCAAGGCTGTTTCAGCCTGTCTTCTAGCTATTTTTCTGGAGGAGAAGAGATTCTCTTGTCTTGCTAGTCCGCCATCTTCCCCTAAGTACTATATTGTAGTTTTTAAAACACTATTAAAAATTTAAAAACCAGAGTAGAGAAAGTATTTTTCAAATCATATGTCTGATAAAAAGCTTGCATCCAGAACATATAAACTCCTATAACTGATAAGGCAACCCAATTCAAAACAAGCAAAGATTTGAATAGACATTACACCAAAGAAGATCTATGAATAACCAATAAACATACTAAAAAAAGCTTAGTATCATGGGTCATTTGGGATATGCATATTAAATCCACAATGAGATAAATCCACCAGAATGACTACAATGAAGAGCCAGTGTCAGAAGCAGATTTAGCTCAAGCAATTGGGCTCCCACCTACCATATCAAAGGTCCAGGGTTTGATTCCTGGGGCCCCCTGGTAAAGGCGAGCTGGCCTGAGGAGAGAGCTGGCCTGCATAGGACTGCTGGCTCGCAGAGGTGCGCTGGCCCATGCGGGGTGCAGGCCCTGGCTGAGAGCTCGCGCAGCAAGGTGGCGCAACAAAGAGAGACACAGAGGAGAGACAATGGGAGGTGCATCAGACCAGGGAGCTGAGGTGGCCCAAGAGATTGAGCGCCTCTCTCCACTCCGGAAAGTCCCAGGATCGTTCCTGGTGCTGCCTGGAGAGAAGACGAGCAGACACAGAAGAAAGCGCAGCGAATGGACACAGAGCAGACAGCAAATGCAAAAACAATGGTGTGGGGGGGATAGATAAAAGAAATCAATGTTTAAAAAAAAAAAAAGAGTCAATGCCAGCTTTTAGCAAGAATGCGGAGAAACTGGAACTTTGAGGCATCACTTTGAAAAGGAGTAAAATAGTTTGCAGTTTCTTAGAGACATTGAAAATAAACTTACCATCTGACCCAGTAATTCCCCTCTTAGGAGTCTACCCAAGAGAAATGTAAGCATGTATGTGTGTCCTCACGAAGGCATATGTGTGAACGTTTATAGTAGCATTATTCGTAATGTCAAAGTCTAGAAACAACCCGTATGTTCATCAGCTGGAAAGAAGGGAAACAAATGTGGAATCTTCATTTGGGGAATGCTGTTCGCCAGCTAAGGGGATTCACTTGATGCTACAGTGTGGATGATCCTCAGAAGGAGTACGGAACCTGAAAATAGCCAGACGCAGAAGACTCCGTATTGTGCGATTCCACTTACATGAAATGTCTAGAAAAGTCAAATCCGTGGAGCTGGAAAGCAGGTCAGTGGTTGCTTAGGGTTTGTGGTAGGAATGAGATTTAACTGCAAACAGACATGAGGGACCTTTTTGGGGTGATGAAAACATTCTAAAACTGTTCATGGTGATGGCTGCACAACCCTATAACTTTACAAAATTTATTGACTTGTTCTCTTACTTATACCTTAATATAGCTTTAAAAATTACTTATTTTTAAAAATCCAAAAACGATTAATGAACTGAACTTACAGTAAAATCAAATAACTGGAAAGGCAATGTTAAAGAAAAGAAAGCAGAAATTAATGGAATAGGAAGGTGTCAGGTAAAGGAATAGATTTTAATCAATAAAATCAAAAGCTAGTTCTTTTAAAAGACTGATACAGATGGTTTGGGGGAGACTTATCTTAGTTTGGGTTTCTCCAGAAACAGACCCTGAAACAAGGGTGGGATGCATGTGGTTTATTTGTCACATGATCTCAGGGAGCACTGGTAGGACCGTGGGGAAGTGGGGGGGGGGGGGCAGCTGGTGGAGGCGCTGCTGAGCCACTGTCACTGTGGGCGGCGTGGCCTATTGGGCATCTCCTGGAACCAGCACAGAGCAGGCAGCTTGGAGCTAAAACCCAAGGGCTGGGCAGCAGATGTGGCTTCCCACACGGAAGGTCCTGGATTCTTTTCCTGGTGCCTCCTAAAAATAAAGTAAAAAACCACAACAAGCAAGCAAACAAATGGGG
>PVKH010020596.1:0-14547 GCA_004027955.1 Chaetophractus vellerosus | reverse complement strand
AGCAGGCAAGGCCGCTGCCCGGTGAGCTGACTCGGCGGGTCACCGCAATAGGGGGGAGACAAGCAGACACAGAAGAACAAAAAAATCAACACAGCAAGAACAAGCGGGGGGGGGGAGGGAGATATATAATAATAATTTAAAAAATCATACCAAACTGTTATAAAGACAATTGATAGAGATTGGTTAGTTTTAGGACATATGATGACACAACACAGGGAATTGTAGGAGTGGTCAGTCTGACCATAATATCCTCAAGGCCAGTTGATATCCAACTCAGCTCAGGGAACATTGGTTCAGATTTCTGCATGTTAGGGTCATCAGGTTGATTTCCCTTCCACAGTCTTGACTCAATGAAGAGGATTCCCACAACTTTTTCTCTATACCTATTGCTCTCCTACTACACATCTTTTTTCTGGGTGCACCATGAGCATTTCAAACTTGGTAAAACTTATTCTTCAAGTTCAGGCACTGGCTGTCTCAGTATGTGGGGTTTTCAATGATGTTCTTCTCAACAACTTGGAAAATAGGAAATTCAAATTGTTCTTTGAGAATTAAGTCTTTATACACAAGGGTTAGACAAGTGGTTCCTTCTAGCACTTTGTCGGGGAAAGGTTATCCTGGATTTTGCTGTGCTCAGTCTTATACTATTAGCCATTTGAATAACAGAGCAAACTTCCCTTTTCTTGATTTTAGTTACCACTCTTCCCAGTCTTTGCATTTCTGGGTTTTGTCCTATGTGGGATATCAGTCCCAATTTTCTTTACTGTGTAAATTCCTACAATACCAAACAAACAAACAATAAAATTTCTCTAGAACATAGTCTTTTGCCTATAATATAGTAGATGTTCAGTAAATATTTTTAGAATGAAGGATTGGAGGGCTGGTAAAGAAAGAATCTGAAGGGCTCTTAAACTTGAAGGTGTCTTGGAGTCATTAAGGCTCTTTCAAGGATGGTGAAAGGTGTGGTAACTATTCTTCTCCCCAAACTGTAAGGGATTTTACTTAACATTCCGTTGCTCTGAAGAAAAAGGTCAGAAAAATCACAGGTATATTTCAACACTCTCGGAGTATTGTAATAAGTTATTTTCCATCTCTCTCAAAGGAATACACCATATAATATAATTAATATACCCTGAAATGTATCACTCCCCTTGGTCTTGATGGGTTGATAAGGGATGAAAAGTTGAGGTGTTGAGGAGATAATTGTTTGTTTTTATTTAAAAGACCTATTTTATTATCTGGCAAGAGCTTAGAAGACAAAGAGCTTAGAAGACAAAGACAAAAGGAGAAAAGATAAAAACTTGAACCAAGATTCTATAACATGCTACTAAAATACAAGAGGGGAAACACAAGTCTTTTCCTTAGGATAAAGGCAAAACATACTACACTTGAACTAAACTTGAAGATGAACTGTACCTAAATTCTTTTTCTGATTTCTTGAGATAATTTTTATTTTATCTTAATTTATATTTTACAGCAATTTTCTAATTTTGAGAATACAAAAGCAAAACATAGGAGGTAAGTCATGTTTATTTAGTAAAGTTTCTGTCTTCTTAGTTCTATAATGTCAAATGTGAGTATTTTAGTGATTTTCCTGCTTAAGTGTGTCTTTTAGTGTGTCTTTTTTTAACCGTCAAGCTCAAATCTAGGTACGGATTACTCCGCCAACATGTATCTTTTTGTGCTGATGCAGAAGAAACCTATGTTGTGATATTCCTTTAGGCAGTGATGAGAAAATTAAATTTTCAGATGAAGAAACATGTTTAAACTAGGTTCAGATTAAAGTAGGAGCCTATTTGAAAACATGTTTCAACCATTGACCTAGTAATCTTCTGAAAAGTCCTTCTAATCCAAATGAAAATGTGTTTGCAAAGAGGTTTGGGTTATTTAGGTCAGGCTGGGCTTCACATTCAGCAGTGGAGCTGCCAGAGGACGTGACACACGTTGCATAAGGTAACGCAATTTTAACAAGTAAGCAGGAAATAAACAGGGGCAGCAGGCTTATGGGGAAACTTCTGGGTCAGGGGCTGATGATACTGAGAAATGGCTTCCTTACACCCCAAACTGGTCTGAAACCAAATTATAAATTATGTGAAGTTCTCCTTGGGTGTCCTTTTCCTCAGCAACCCCTGATATTTTATTTATTCATTATTTTTTCAAATCCCAGGCACTCTCTGCTTTCATAATTCTCCCCTGTCCTTTCTGCTCAAAATTTGTTCCCAGTTGAGGGATGAAATTCATCCATAGTAAGTATGTAATTGGGTGATTAACCGTTCAGGGTATTTGAGAGGAAGGGGTAGTTGCATCTTAGCCACTGTCTACTTAAACAGCACAAGCTGGAGTAAAGAAGGGATTTGGCAGGGCCTTTCACAGTTTTAGAAATTGCCCCACTTATGTAGGTATTTATTCTATCCGCAGGTAAAGAACTCACTACTTCCAAATCAAATACTAAAAAGAAAATCCAGATGCCAGCTTTTGACTGATGCTTTTACAGATTATAGGATACCAAAACATGAAGGGGCAGGAGGATGAAGGAGAGGGAAAGGACCTGCTGCGGACTGAATTATGCTTTTACAAAAATAAACCGAATCATTTAATGTGCTCTTCAGATTCCAACCAGTTAAAACAAAATACATGCCTTCTTTGATTTTCTCAAGTTTTCTGTCTGCCACTTCCCTGAGGAGAACACTGTCTTATGTTGATAGGCACCTACCTCACTTTACAATATTACAAACAGCTTTTTTGAACACCTGCTATATGCCAGGCATTGTCCTAAGCATTTAGTGTTTAAAAACTAACTAACTAACTAAATAAATAAATAAAACAAAATGCTTAAGTGGAAAAGAAACCTTATACCTACATAGTTTTCTTTACAACCCTGTGTGGAAAAAAATAGGGTAAAATTGGATTTAATTTACAGACTACCAAGGATATCAAGAGTGGAAAATACTCAAGCTATAACAATTATACGATATCTGTATGGTATATATTTGTGTTCACCCACACACATACATTGATTAAAATGGTAGAGTTAGGTTATTGCCCCTTTCTGTTTATTTTTAAAATATTTTATTATAGAATTTTTCAATCATATACAAAGGAAGTGATAATAATGAACATATATTGCCAAGCCTGAACAAGTAAAACCTAAAATCAATCTTATTTCATCTCTTTCCATGCTACTCACCAATGAATTTATTTTTTTTCAGTAGATTCCAGACATATTTTATTTTTTCAATATACATCTTTAAAATATAAGGACCCTTTTAAGAAAACATAACCACTAAACTACTATCATGCTTGAACAAAATAACAAAAGTATTATAATACTAAAAATTCAATATTCAAATTTCTCCAATATCATCAAGTGCTTTTTCAGTTGGTTTGTTTGAATCAGGATCCAAACAAGGTTGCACAATGCATTTGGTTAATATGTCTCTCAATTTATATGTGTCTTTTTCCATTTATTTGTTAACAAAACTGGGTTGTTTTCCTGAAGGATTTTGATATTTTTGAATTTTGCTGATTGCATCCTTGCAGCATTTAAAAAAATATGTTATTTTATCCTATATGTTTCCTTTACATTTTAGTTAGATGTAGAGGATGGATAAAATTCAGCTTTGATATTTTTTAAAAATCTAGTTCACCAGTGAATGTGTACTTCCTGTTGCATTACCTTGGAAGCCCATATCTGATCGTCTTTATCTTCAAGATACCAGTGTTCATCATTGGGTTCAGGTGATGTCAGTCTGATTCATGCAGCACAAATTTCCCCATTAGCCTTTCAACTAAAGGTGTTAGCAGCAAATGATGATTATTGAATCCAGAACTATTGTTTTATTAAGATTGTACAATAATTATATTCTATTTGTATCGTTCTTTCTTATTTATTGACCAGAATTCTTTGATAAAGAACTTTACCTCATTAACCATTTGTTTACCTAAGATATACTTATGCTGAATGGTCCACTCTTTCTTTCTGTGAAGAATTTATGAATGTT
The DNA here is from genome assembly GCA_004027955.1 of Chaetophractus vellerosus. Lineage (NCBI taxonomy): Eukaryota > Metazoa > Chordata > Mammalia > Cingulata > Chlamyphoridae > Chaetophractus > Chaetophractus vellerosus. Next base: position 10,546 of record PVKH010020596.1, on the reverse strand, counting down.
TGTTTATGTTGCATAAAAATTTCCAGACCAAGATGACACTTGTATTAACCATACTTTACCACCTAAGTTCAGAAAAATGCAAAACCATATGTAGACCTTAATATGTCAGCCTTAGCTAGAGGTAGAATTAACTTCCACTCTCAAAGGCATGGCGCACACATTTAAGGGATCTCAGTTATGTTTGATGAAAATATAAAATTAAATTGAGATTTACATATCTGTTTCTTTTATTCTTCTAGGTCAATCTGGAGATCTATGTCTGAAAATAAAGCATTTGGTTAGTAAGTCTTAAGATTATTCGTGCAAATGATGTATTCCATATTCCCATTCCTCTGCTACTGTCATAAAGAAACAAGTGATTAATGAAAGGCAAATTGAGCTGTCTTTGAATTCTATAGGAAAAATTTAAAAAGATATGTTGTTTCCAGTCTAACTTTATTTTTCATCTAGATCCATTCTCATAGTAGGCTATTCAGTTTATGCATATAAGATTCTGGCTATTTCCTTCCTAGCTTTTAAAACATTTTCATAGTTCATGATGAGAAACTGCCTGCTCTGTAGTTAAAACATGAGGTCAGAAGTGATTTTTAAAACAACACATATTAAGTTTGTCTCCATGCTATGCTTTGGTTGCATTATTTAAAATTTGCTTTCTCAATGTTACAATACAACATATGAAATGGTTAGTATTTGGTAAGTGGATTAGAAAGGATTCCAATTCTTCATTGTAATGCAGTTCAGTTCCTTACAACATGCTGAAGTGTTAGGAGGACCTGGTTGATCCACTCAAAGATCTTACCGTTACTTGAAACTCACAGTTCCATGTTCCCTCTACATGCTTAATCATTTTGTTAAAAACGATGGGGGGGGCAGCTGTAGCCCAATTGGTAAGGCTCCTCTAGTCTACCACATGGGATGCCCCGGGTTCGGTTCCTGGGGCCTCCTTGAGCTGGCAGACCGCCTTGAGACGGCAAGCCACTGCAGGCAGGGCAAGCCGCCGCGGGCGGAGCAAGCCCCCGAGGGCAGGGCAAGCCACCACGAGCAGGCAGGCCGCCACGCGGTGAGCTGACTTAGTGGATAGCCGCAGTGGGGAGACAAGCAGACACAGAAGAACGCAAAAATGAACACAGCCAGAACAAGCAGAAAGTGGGGGATATGTAATAAATAAATAATAAATCTAAAAAAAATGATGGGGATGTGGAGGGTGGGAATAATTTAACTTATGCATAAAAAGTAAATAATTATTAATTCAAGAAAAGTATTCCAGGGGGTTGTGTGATCATAAGCTATCAGGAGATATTTTAGTAGCCACATTCTACCATAGACCTTTGGATGCTTATGTAGCTCATGGAAATAAATGAGCAGCCTACAGGACACCTGATGCCCACTGGGGAATAGAACTCCCTAGAAGGAGCCACAGACATGCTTAAATATCACTTACCAAGTTATACCTGTGTGCTGAACTTGTTTTGATTTCTGATTTATTACACTTACAGAACAGATGTTACTGTGAATTCTGACAACCAACCCTTTGCTTTACTTTAGAAGGAAAAACTGTGAGTGACACAATCTGGCAGGAACCCAGCAGGCCTGAGAATGGTTCTTACATCCGAAGGCCCTGCCAGCTAAAAGGTATTTGATAAATTTACTTTAGCTGACTGTGCATTTTCCCAAAGTAGTTTAAAGGGCAGGTAAGAAAAATTTTCATCTTTCATCATTAAAAGAAGCGAGGCCTTGTGCTCTACTTAAAAAGGAAAAGCAAAAACATAAAATTATAATTTATACATACACATAGAAAAATGAATCTAATTAGATTGGTTATTGAAATAGTCCAAGAGTGAATTGCAAGTAATATTGGAAAGATCTTAAATGTCCAAATTTTTTTAAAAAATTAAATTTGGCACATAAAAATCACTCTGGACATAACATTAATATAGTAACAATTGTTACATTTGGGTATTCTTTTAAAGTTAAGAAAAATAACCTTGATTACAAATGCAAAATTCTGTCATTTTATAGTTTTAAATTCCCAAGAAGAAAAAATTAGCAATCAGGTATAGAAGAATTTATTACTAATAAATGATCTCATAATTTAAATTACTTAACTTTGGGGAGGTAATGAATAAATCAGAAAGTCTGAAGAGTTCACAAAGATTAACAACAGGATGAAAAGTTAATCTGCATGGAACTTTCCCCTTGATGTTATTAGAATAGGAACTAATCAAGTGACATTAGTTATTGATGATTTGAGTTTCTGATATTTAAAAAATATTTTTAGTGCCTGGGGACAAAGAGTATTATAATGTATTATATAGTTAGGAATTTAAAAGTTTGATTATACATTTTGTTCAGATTTTGCCACAGAGATCTTAGATTTACAAAATTTTGAAAATAATATTTGCTTTGAAACATTTCAGCTTTTAGCCAAGAGTATGTAATGTTTTGATGATTGAATTCAACTTAATTTTAAATATATTAAATTTCATCTGTCATAAATAAATGGATAACTCTGTGGGATTATTTGAAATATTTTCTTTCAAGTACCACAAGGGAAATGTTTTAATAATATTTTGTTCTGAATCTGTCTTCACCTCATTGATAACTGCCAAATTCATTATTACCATCAGTGAAATACTTATCCATCTGTCAGTTTGTTTTGTCTATCTATCCATTGATTCACACAGTCATCTATCCATCTAATAGGCATGTGTTACCTTTTAGATGTCTGTATAGTGATCTGTGTTATAAATAAAGAAGGTTTAACTGTTATTGATCACTTTTTAAATTACAAATTTTGCCATAAATCGTCTTCAAATATTCGATTTCCTAAAATTGCCTTTTGATGAAATAGTGTGGGTTTTTGTTTTTGTTTTTAAATTCAGGAGTAATAGGCAAGTAATTCTGTTAACACTACACTGGCAAAATAGCCAAGGATCTCGGCCTTAGGTGTGTGTTCTGTGTGTGTGTGTGTGTGTGTGTGTGTGTGAGTGAGTACACGTATCTAAAGTCCAGCGGACATTTCAGCAACAGCAGTTGAGTCACAGGACATTTCGTAAGGATTAATGCTGCACTAAGAAGAGTCGATGGCCTGAGACCAAGGCCACTGGTGCCATTGTAAATTGAAGGGAGAAATTAAGTGGGCAAGGGAGGGCCACAAGTTGTGGACTTGGATTTTATGGGTGTAGCAGCTTCATTTGGAAGGCTCAGAGTATTTCTAAGCAATTAGTGCCCTACATGCCAACCCCTAATATTTCTTTCTCATTTTAAATGCCACTTTTTAGCTGTTAATTGCATAATTGCTGAGGAGTGGTATACTGTGGCTGGAGATAGTCAGGTCTACATGAGTTTGATGAAATGAAAATCGGAGGGTGCATCATTGCTGTAATCCACAGCCCAAGGCTTTATTGGGCACTAATGATGAAATTGAAAAGCCAGCCTCAATAAAACGGAAAAAATATATTTAGGAAAAGAAAAAGGTAGGCGTGACATTAACTCTGTTACAGACTCCAGAAAAAAAAAAAAACAGAAAAATAAAAAACAAAAACAAAACCCAAAGCAGGCCATTTCCTTCCATTTCAAATTCAAAATGGTTGAGGTACATGACACATATTATATTAATAGTATTTCAGCTCTAAAGAGTGTTGGTATCCTGATGAAAGAAACTTCCACAGCCTAGATTTAACCAAAGATTTGTGTCCGGTGTTTTCATTCTCAAAGCTATTCATATAGCTCAAAAAGATGGCTACACTATATTGGTGAAGATAAAATTTATCCGAATAAGTTGCATTCCAGAAGTACAACGTTTTCAGTTTATGTAGTCCATTTCCTTCTACCAAGAAGATTTTTATCTAAATCTACATCTGTGGTGTTAAAAAAAAGATTAAATCTGTAAAATAAATGTGGGACAAATTGAGTGCTCATGATTTTATAACTAAAAAATTGACATAGCTTAGGTATCAAAGGAAATGAATTCATGCTAATTGTTGGATTTTAAGCGTTATTAACAGGCACAATATTCATAATATTCATTCTAATTCATCAAAATCAAATTAAGAATCTTTATATTGTTTTGTCTTTAGTTTTATGGAAAAAAAAGTCTAGGAAGAGGAAACAAAATCTATGAAGTACAGATTATCGAAGACCAAGCTACTTATCATTTAAGTTAAAATAGGTTCAGAAAAAGGGCCTCCATATTTTAAACCAGAAAGTGCAAAAAAGAAAAACAAAGCAAACTATAAAATACCATGAAGTGGTTGGTGGCTTGATAAAAACATATTTGAGAACTTAGAAAATTTTCAGTGTGGTGGTTTTAGACTTAAAAAAATATATATGTACACTAAAACATTGACTGATGCTAGTGAAGGAAGGGGCCTGATAAGATCAGAAGGCAGGGTTAGTAGTGAAAGGAGTATTAACTTCACCTACACTGTTGCCAAATTATTTTAAAATAAGTCCTCTTTGCATATGGTTTTGGTGAGAATCATTAGCAAAAGAGAAACCCATTGAGAGAGAAGAGGTATTCTTAGGGCCTTCTGGTCTGACATTTGAATTGCCATTGGTTCGGAACCTCATTTCTCTCCTTTTGACCAGCCACTTCACAGTAAGCATATGCATCTTTTGGCTTTGTCTGCCAGGATCTTATTAATTCTTTTTCTTTTTTGGCTTGACACCCTCATTTTCAAGGTGGCAAATATTTAAAGTTAAAAGCACATTTGCCACTCTGTTCACTTTTCAGGGAAAACACGTTTAATTCAAAAATTATGTCCCAATAGCAGAGTTTTTTTAGGGGAATCGATTTGGTGTTATGGTTGCATGTTTGTGAAAACTGGTTTGGTCATAAGTATCTCAATTACAATAACCTAGAAGCTGATCAGGAATAGATGGTTTTATCACCTCATTCCATTTTTTCCCCTGCATTTGTATTTGAGGGGTGATTGGATCTGAGTGGTTAAGCTATTTTTTGGTAGATTCTCAAGGACATTGATGTTTGTGACCTGTTTATATAGATGATACATATACTGATTATTTATTGCTCCAAACATATAACCCTAAAGCATAAAACAACAGCCATTTTATTAGACTCGTGGATGTTGCAGGTCAGGAATTTGGTCAGGGCATTGCTGCACAATAATGTCTAAGGCTTAATCTGGTCGGACTTGAATGACTTGGGGTGACTTCTTTACTAACATGCCTGGCATCTGGGCTGGTATAACTTGAAGGCTGGACTCAGCTGGGACTGTCAACTGGAGAACCCGTACATGGCCTCTCCACGTGACTTGAGCTTGTCCCAGCCCGAGTACTAGGTTTTAAAAGGAAATAGGAGAGATCATGTCACATGTCCTATGGGGGAGTGTCTAGAGAGTGAGCATCCCAAAAGACGAGGGCAAAAGCCACAAAGCTTCTTCTGACCCAGCCTTGGAAGTCACAAGCATCACTTCCACGGCAATCTGTTTAGACAAGTGAGCCACTAAGGTCAGTCTAGATTCAATAGGAAGAGAATGAGCCCTCAACTCTTGATGGAATGTGGGAAGGCCACATTGCAGAAGAACATGTGGATGGGAGATATTGTCGCCATCTTTGGAAAATAGAACCTGTGCGTTACTTAACCCAATGACTGATTTTGTTGCCACTTAGCATCAAATTCCTTCTGTCTTTATAACTAATCTCTTTGTAGGGTAATGTTTGGGAGATCATAAATACACACACACACACACACACACGGGAGATCAAAAAACAAATGGAAATTCTTCATAAAATGTTGTATTTCCAATGCTCCTTCATTTGTGCCAAAACACTCAAAGGTCCCCATTTTCTACAACAGTTGCCACCAACTGGTGGTTGTATAATTTATTTTAGTCTGAATTAAAGCTTGCTTTGGGTCGTTTGGTGTTTTTAAAATCAGGAAATTTTACATTAAAATCCAGAGATTGATTATCTCTCAAAAATACGAGGACAGCTGGCAAAAAAAAATTTTTTTTTAAATCAGGCTGCAAATCTCACTTGGCTTTAGCTGAAAGGGGCTGAAAGCAATGATTTTGGGGTATAGGCATTCCAAGTTACCACAAACCTTCCATTTCCTCTCTTATCAAGTTCACTTCATTTTATTTAAGCTATTTGTTTGAACACTGTAGATATTTATATTTGAACCCTTGATCTGGCAAATAATGTCCAAATTCCTCTGACAGTCAAGGTCCATTAAAATTCACCCTAACTCACCCATACTACCCTACCTCCTCCTATGCTACATCCAGAATTGTCCTCTGGCCTGACCAATCTCAGTCTCTTCGCTTGGTTAAACATGCTCCGTTCATTCTGCACTTCAGTCCACTGTTCACAGAGTTGCTGCTATGTTTGCACTTTTTCTTTTTTTTCCACTTTTGCAAACCATCTCCATTCTTCAAGCTTCCATTTGAGTCTTGCCTCTTCCACAATTACTCTAGGTCATAATGACCTCTTCCCATAGCACTTGTCAGATTCACTCATTTTACTGCCTTGCCTGTTATGCAAATATTTAAAGTACACACTCAAGTCTTATTTCCTCTGCTGATTCCAGATTTCAGAGTCCAGTAAACCACTTTCCTGTTATTTTCCTGTAGGAGAATGCCTATGGAAAGAGCCCTCCAAAATTCATATTAAAAGGGTCAGAAAAGGGAAAAGACAGAAAGGAAAAAGGAAGGGAGGAAAGGAATTTTTTTCTAAATTCAGAAATTTAAAAATCAGGCTGCAAAAAAAATCACCCTCTAGCATCCTGACCCTGTGATGGAAGAACTTACTTCAAAGAGTCAGATCACAAAACTAGCTAATTTTAAATTTTAGGTGTATTCTGGTATCCTGTAGAGTGGTTGCTCTGATTTCAAGTATTAAGTTACTAGTGCAAATAACTCAGAGATCGATCTGTGTATTTAACATAGCCACGATGGGGCTTTGGAGATAACTCTGCACCTATTTTTCTCTATGCATGGAGGGGGAGACCTTGCCTTCCTTTCCTCCTCCCCTCACAGAACAGGAGAATAAGGAATAGCGGGAAGCAGGTGATTTCTGTGGATTTCAGTATCCTCATCTGTAAAATAAGGGGCCTGGGTTAAATGACCCATGAAGATAGGTCCTGTAGCAGACCAAATACTGCAGATTTAGATAAATGGAGCCACAGTTTGCAGGGGCTGAAAGAGAAGTGCTACCTTTTGAAAAGTTTTCATTTAGCTGCAAGCAAATGGATTCCACGTTCCAAAGCTTTTCCTAAAGCATGAATTGAACAATTTCAACATAAAGAATTCATGTTGAGAAGACCTAAGCTAATGAAGCTGAAAATGTCAGCGGTGGAAATCAGAGTTTAACAGAAACAGGTGAGGTAATTAATGTATGGAATCATAGCATTTAGGAATTATTTGTGGTTTCAGTAGCTAATTCATTATCCTTTCATTTTCAAGAGGGAAACTGAGTCCCAGAGAGCATCCTGAGCTTGCTCAGGTTCATAGCTGTTTAGTGGTATTCTTGGTTTTTATTTTGTTAAATTTCTATTTTATTTTGAATCTGCTTTTTTAAATCAAAATTGTATATCTTTAAGAGAAGAAATATTAATGCTCTAACCATATGATAACATAGCCTAACTAAAGAAAAAAAATTAATGGGTATTAACTTGCACCCAACTTCCTAAATCCCATGATTTCAGATAATCTGTACATAAAATTTATCTCTTTTCATAGATCTAAATGAAGATGGTTTTCTTTTGAGTAATAACATATGTACACTTCGAGGAAAAGGAATACAAGACATTTCCTATCAGGTAATGTGAATACTCAACAGCTTTATGGTATTTCCTGAAAATCATCCTGTTATTGAGCTTTGTAATATGCTAGATGTAATGTACAATACCTAGACAGCCTTGTAGCTATTTTGCATTTAGTTATTGTAAGTTGTTTTGTAATTGATATGCTTATGTCCCTATGAATTGGAATATAAATGAAAAAATCAAATGACGAGTTAATAAACCATTTTGATTATGCAAAACATCATGCTCTACAGCTTTTGATGAGTAACTCTGGGCCTGTTAAATTAATATACTGAGATTTTATCTCACAAGACCTATGCTAAGTGCTAAAACTACCTGCCAAACTTCAGTGTGGGACACATGTCTCACGTTTTCACATTTGATATAAAAATATACTGTGATTCCTGGCATACTTGTTCAAAAATTGCATCAATTTGGCTAGGAGTTCAAGCAATTAAGAATGTCTGAACTTTGGGCCTCCCCAATAATAATAATAGCACAACTTTAATTAGTAGCCACATAGTTACTATTCACTCTGGAATGAGAAAGATTGAATGAGTCAATAGGGCCAACTCAGGCTTGGTACTGACTTTTGCTATTTTTCTGACAGATGAGCTCTCTTTAATCATTCTGATAGCTTTGTTAGAAAGTTTCCAACTGGCCTTCCTCAGCACAGTAGATCAATCAATAGGCAGAGGGCATATAGCATATGAATTGTGGGGGTCTGATTTGATGGGGAAAAGGAGCTAGCATTCCTAAATCCCGCCTGATCTCTGAGGTTCTTGGAGGCTTTCCAACGCATTAGACAGAAGGCCCTAACTTTTGATCAACCACAGTTTCTGCAGGCTGTTCTGATGCTGCCAGGACTGATGGAAATATGCTCCCAGCCTGCTACACAGGGCTACCATTGACACAGCACCAGTACCCCAGCGGATTTACCCCCAGTGCTTGGCTGCGAGCCCAGGAGTGAGATTTGCTTTGGCCCTTAGTAACTTTATTGAGTTGAATAGCGCCCCTCTGCCCCACCCAAATTTACGTGCACCCAGAACCTCAGAACGTGACTTTATCTGGAAATAGTGTGTGTGCAGATGTAATCAAGTTAAAATGATCATGGTAGTTTAGGTTGGGTCCTAAATCTAATGGCTGGTGTCCCTATAAGAAGACTATGTGATGACACAGATATACACAGAGGGAAGATGGTCACGTGAGGATGAAGGCAGAGATGGGAGTGATGATGTTAGAAGCCAAGGACGCCTAGAATTGTTGGCAAACACTAGAAGCTAGGAAGCGCAAGAGAGTATTCTCCCCATAAAACTTCAGAGGGAACATGGCCTTGTCAATGCCTTGATTTTAGACATCAAGCATTCAGAACTGTAAGAGCAAAAAAATTGTTGTTTTAAGTCACCCAGTTTGTATCGATTATATGGGAGCCCTAGGAAACTAATCCAGTAGCTATATGATTTTGGACAAATCACTTAATCTCTCGCTGCCTCAGTTTTCATTATCTGTTAAATCAGACTCTAAAGAGCCCGCATCTCAGGAGTATCATGAAAATTAAGTAAGAAACTTCATTAAAGCCCTTTGCTTCAAGGCTGGCATTTAGGAGATGCTTGAAAAATTCAGTTCTTGTTGTTGTCATTTCTACAGCCTGTCCTCTTCTCTCCCCATTTTATTCTTCTCCCTCCTCCTCCCCTTACTCTTTGCAAAGGCTTAGTGACACTTTCACAAACACAGCTGGCAGATTATCTCTGAAATATGCAGTCTCATTCTCCTCAATTCAGATGAAGCCTCAGATATAATATCTAAGTGAAACATTGTCTGATAGCCAGGAAAAAAATAACAGATGCTTTACAGTAAGAGATCCCCAGAGATGCTTTTTGCCAAGAGGAATCTTTTGGGGTTTGGTAGAAAAATAGAACCATCTGTTAGAAAGAAGAAATGATGAAGAAAATTCTTAGAAGAAAAGAATTAAAGATAAGCCTTCACCCTAACACCAATCCTTCTGGAGGTTTGAATTGGCCAAGAAATGATACTCCTAAAATGGAAACCATTTCTCAATTGTGGCATATAGTTTAACACTAAAGGTTAGTTGAAGGAGTTCATAGCTAGTGACAGTAAAGCAGGAGCTGTCTAATCTAGAAATCTTCATTTGGGAGTAGGAACTGGTTCTCTTCATCTTTAACATTTCCCTTATTCATAGTAGACATTTAATTGAACTTAATTAATTAAGAACACATATCTGGGTTGCAAAATACTTTGGTTTAATAAGAAGTGTCATGCAAAATATTATTAACTTCTTGTAACTGTGGAAAAGTGGAAGCAGTTTTCCCCTTGAAAGATGGGGAAAGAAGAGACCATTCTCAGATGGAGTAGCAACTCTGTGTGCAGAGGAGTACTGGCCTGTCGGTGGGCACAGGAGCAGACCTTAGTGTGGACATTGGCCTCCTATCAGTGGGTGGTGGTTAAAATGCAACATTCTGAAACAAACCCCTGGCCAACTAAATTGGCATGCTTATGGCCTAGGAATCAGTATTTTATGTGGGTGCGGTAGGTTGAATTATGTAAAGTCAGAAAAAGACATGGTCTTACTCTTAATCCATTCCTGTGGCTATGAACTTATTGTAAATCAGAACTTTTGAAGATGTTATTTTTAGTTAAGGTTGTGGCCCAAATGAATACTGTTTTAGTCAGCCACAGGGGTGCCTTTTGAAATATACCAAAATTGGTTGGTCTTTATAAAGGGTATTTATTTGGGGTAGAAGCTTACAGTTACCAGGC
>PVKH010020595.1:0-14535 GCA_004027955.1 Chaetophractus vellerosus | reverse complement strand
GAGAACAGTGGTAGCCAGACCTGTTTTTTAGTCCTGGCTTCATCATTAAGTAGCTGTGACACTGGGAGAAGCTCATGGTCTGGGTTTCATCTTTACAAATGAGAACTGTGGACTGAGGAATCTCTAAAGTCTAGCTTTGTGATCAAAATATATTTTACATGCTAATATATTCTTGTTATGGACTATATTGTGTACCTCCAAAAGACATGTTCACGTCCTAACCCCTAGTCCTGCGAATGTGAATTTATTTGTCAATAATATCTTTGAAGATGTTATTAGTTGAGGACAAATTGGATTAAGGTAGACCCTACTCCAATATGACTTGAGTCCTTACAAGAAGAGAGAGAGAGAGAGAGAAATAAATATAATTGATGTGGGGACAGAAGAAGAGAGATGGCCATGTGGCGGAGGCAGAGATTGCGTTATGGACTGTCGGCAAGCCACCACTCGAACCTGACAGACTTCAGAGGAAGCATGATCCTGCCAACACCTTGATTTCAGATTTCTTCAGAACTATGCTATAACGAATTCCTGCTGTTTAAATCAACTAGTCTGTGGCATTTATTACAGCAGCCCTGGCAGACAATTCTAAATGGAGACTATGATAGCAGATTATGAATCTTAGTGTTTGTAGAGTACTCAGCTGTACTGTTAGAGTCTAACATTAAGACTTTTTTGAAGGCAAGACCAAAGGCTTGCATTCAAAAGACAGCTGTGCTGAGCAGATTTTTATTGTTTTAGTTTCCATACTGCTTATCTCTTTTTCCTTATGAATAAAAAGAGAATAACAATAGCAACATGCTCCAAAAGTATAATCACAAGGAAAGTTAAGAAAATGCTATATTGAATATGTTAATATAGATTTAGTACTTGAAATTTTGTAATTGATAAAATAGCCACTATCTCTTAGGGAAAAAAAGCATTGAAATATTATTTATTTTAGTGCATATTGGTGGATAGTATAAAAGAATGACATTCATATCACTTACAGACTTATCCTTCAGCTGATTCAAATAATTTATTTAAATATCTCTTCTAACTTTAATGTTTTTCAAATGCAGTTAGGGGATATTTGTCTATTAAAAATGTATACGATTTCAGCACAACGGCCTTACTGAAGGAAAGCCAAGCATCTGATACTATGTATTTAAGGAATCATTTTTTTCAGTCCTTCTTATGGATTCTAAAGTTATTTAGGCAGTGTTTTTAACTTCATATACTTTAATTAATAAGAACACATTGACTTGTTAGAGGATAATTTGATGATAAAACAACATGAAGAGAATGTGAAATTTGAATATTAGGTTCTTATATGAATTTTCCAAAAATAGAAATAAATTGTAAATAATATGTTTCTTGGCCAGCTTGAGAATTTTGGGGGGGTTAAATAAGATCTTTTTAATTTAATTAAAGTAATGCATGTTATGGCTAAAAATTACAACATGAAGGTCTTATAATAGAAAGCAATTTCCATTAAAATTTAAAAACCTATAGAAAAAATGAAAGAGAAGTACAATAAATACCTATTTTCTTCATGTATATGCAAATTTAACATTATGTTTCATTTGCAGCACTCTTTCTAGGTCGGCTACAGAGTTAACTTCTTCAAAAGTCTTCAATGCTCTTTTGGTTGGGTCCACTATTTCCTTTTTCCCCTACCTTTCTCTTTCATGGTTTACTTTCACATTTTGCTAAGCACATCCACAGAAGGATGTTTTAAATGTAAACGTTTTGGGTCCTTGCATTTCTCCCCTCACCTCCCCTCCCTCTCTTTCCTTCCCTTCCCACTTACTTCCATTGCACTCACTTAAACAATGCTGCTCTCTACCTACTAAATTGATTTAATGGCCAATGGATCATAACTGGCAATGTGAAGAAATACCAATCTAGAAAAAGGAGTGTGTGGTAATTTGAGACTGTATGTGCCCCCAGAAAATCATGTTCTTGAAACTAATCCATACCTGTGGGTGTGAATCTATTGTAGGTGGGACCTTTTGATTAGATCACTTCAGTTAAGGGCCTTTGATTAGATGACTTTAGTAGGGTATGAAACCAGGGCAGGTCTTAATCCTCTTACTGGAGTCCTTTATAAATATAGGGAGAGGTAGCTGCAGAGACAGAGAGAATAGACACAAGAATCTAGAGAGAAGCCCACAAAAGCTAAGAGAGAAAGCCATGAGACCAAGAAGCTGAAATCAATGGAACCTGGGAGAGAGAAGGGGAGAGCTGGCATCTGCTTCTTAATGAGATATGAGCAGCCAGAAGCTGAAAGCAAGGAGACCCGGAGGAGAAGGGAGAGAGAGAGCAGATGCCACCATTGTGCCCTGCCATGTGATAGAGAAGTCCAGAGCATCACCTGATGCCTTGATTTGGATACTTTTATGGCCTTAGAACTGTAAGCTTATAAGTTAATAAATCCCCATTATAATAAAAACCAACCCATTTCTAGTATATTGCCTTGGCAGCCTTTAGCAAACTAAAACAGAATTGTTAGGCTTAGGAATAAGTTAGGCCTGGGGCTCTAATCCCATGCTTTCTGTGGAGTGAGACACCTGGCTTTGGTCACTGGGGCATTCTCCTTACAAGCATTGAATGGGGAAGGAGCTTCTGTTGTCTATGTGGAGCTTCAAATAGTTCCCCACATTTATGCCCACCCTCTGCTGCATTTGCCTTTGCTAAGTCCTGAGACTCTCAGCTTCTATAAGGCTGTTCAGTTTCTGTCTACCACCATGTCCCTCTGAATACTCTAGGCCATGGTTTCCTTTGCTTGCCTCCAGTGGGTATCTCTGTCTTCCAAAAATTTGCTGAAAATTTCCATCTGCTTATAGATACTCCTCCCTCAGCCCCATTGCTTTTCTTGTTGGTTCTGTATATGCCATTTTCATTCCTTTCCTATCATTTTATGGGATTTTGGGTGTCAGAGGCCTAAAAAGAAAGAAGCCAACCTACCATTTTGAAAAGCATTTTTATTAATGTTGTGATTTTAAAATCTAAAATAATATCATTATTATTTTTCATCATTTATTTAATAGTTGTAATTTGTTCAGAAGGGAAAAATAAAACATTAGTTCAAAAAGGAAAAATAAAACAGGACATTATAATGGTTCCCTGCCAGTGATATAAAAATGTCATTTTAACTCTCTAGACTGAAATGGTAAAAATGAGGTAGAAAGTATTATGTAGATTGGAATTAGCCTGGTCTATGTTGTTGGTTTTAATTGTCTGAAAGGTTGTATGCTTTCAGGAAAAAGGGAATTTTGGAAATTGGGCTGAATGAAACAATTGCATCGAGAAAGGGCTATCTCAGTTTTGACTGGCATAGATTGTGGGAAAGGAGTAAGAGGAGAAGTAGGAAGGATTACTGGTAGGATATGAAAATATGTACTATCTAGTTTATAGCCCATACAGAGTAAGATTAATTTTTGTTTTCATTTGTTTAAACTATTTCTTTTGAATAATTTTAGTTTTACTGAAATTGCAATAATAGTATACCTTTCAGGTAGATTCCCTTATATTAACCTGTTCCATATTCATGGTGCATTGGTCAAAACTAAGGAATTAACATTGGTATAATACTATTTTTTAAATTAATTTTTAATTTATTTTTTATATATCTATATACATTTTTAGGATACATTGATTACACAAATGTTACACAGAGATTCCAGGAGTACTCATATGCCACCCCCCCACCCCTCCCACAACCCCCCACAGGTATAATACTATTAACTAAACTACGGACTGTGTTTGAATTTCACCAGTGTTTCCAATAATGTCCTTTTTTATTCAGGATCCTATCTAGAATATCACGTTATTGAACAATTAAATAATTTTTAAGTAACACAAATTTATTTGAACCAAATGCCTGTCATTCAGCAATATATAGCATAAATATGTTTATATTTCTGAATTTTTCCCTTTAAAATTATTGCTTCTCTGGGCAAATGACTCACTGATTCTGAACATAAGCTTTGGAGGATCATTCTCCAAACGAATTTTCTAACATTGAAGTGGAGTATCTAATCACTTCTATGTATGTTCTGACTGTATTTTTTAAAATTCTGATTAAACAAATCATTTTGTTTTTATTTTAACTTTTGAAAGATTAAATCTTATTGTTTGTGTGTTAGGTGTATATAGGGACATGTATATGGTGGTATATATCCATGTACAGTGCTTCAGGGCATTGTCATGTTGAAAGGTAGTGATCAATAACTAGATTAGCTAGAGGTGGGATGACCTATTTAAAGGCCCCATAGGAGTCAAGAAATATTAGTTCTAGGCCCAGATCTGCCATGTATCATTGGGCACCAATATGTAAAAATCAAGGAATGTCAGAATTTTCTTGCAAAACTTTGTAACTGTGTCCTGGAACCCAAAAGTAGTGTAGTTTATACCTAAATTCAGCATTTAAGTCTTCTCCACAATACCTGTGACCACAAAAATGTTGCTTGAACACTTCCAATGATGAGTGTTGTGGCTAACTAGTAAACTTTTGCTGTATAATGAACCACCTTAAAACTTAGTGGTTTAAAACAACAATTTTTCATTATTTCTCACTGTTCTAGGGCTTGATAGGCTCATCTGGGTGGTTCTTGGTTGGGTCCTTCATATAGTTGGAGTCAGTGCAGGCAGGTTGAGTCTGGAGACATCCAAAGGCTCCTTTAATCACATATCTGGCACCTGGGCCCTGATAGCTGGAATAGCTATGGGCAGTTTGGATAACTCTCTATGTTGTCTCTCTAAATGGCCAGCTAAGGCTTTCTTACTGCATGGTTGTCTCATGGTAGGCAGACTTCTCATTTGGCAGCTGGCTTTCCCCAGGGCAATTGTATAAAGAGACAGGAAGTAGAAGCTACCAGTCTACTAAGGCTGGTGCCCAGGAACAGGCATTCCATCCCTTCTGTATTCAGCTGACTAAAGCAGTCTCAGAACCTACCTGACCCAGCCAGAGGGGTCATAGACCTCATTTCTTGATCAAAGAATTTGTGGCCATCTCTGATCCACCCACCACCACAATAGGAAATTCATTACCTTCTGAGGAAGCCTATCCCATTTCTAAAGACTTCAAGATGTTGAGAAGATGAGCTGGTATCTGCTTCTCAATGAGCTATGAAGCCAAAGTAAGTTGAAGGTGAATTAGGTTCATTGTGCTATAGGACTCTGCTCTGTTAATCTACTTGAAACTTTTCCTTAGAAGCCTGTTTCTTTAAAAAACAAAAACTGAGCAACAGCCCTCTCCAAAAATAAAAACAAAACACACACACACCACAATAAAAAAAACTTAGCTAGGTCCACACTCAAAGGGACCAAGTATGTGTACTTTTTATGGGACTTTTCTACCCCCCCAAATCTTCTACCTGACCTGCCCCCACAACCTTCAAATGAGTTGTCTTGGTGATATTGTTGATTCCTTAAATTATAGCACTGAGGATTCAAATATAGCTATAGCTTTTGTGCTTAAATACTTGAAGTCAATTAGTATAAAATTAAGTGAATTAAAGTGATCTGTTAGTGCTATAGCAGTAAAGGATGGGGTGGCAGTATTGCTAGGCAGAAGGAATTAGGAAAAATTTCATAGAGGAATGATTTCAGCTTCATTTGAAAGACAATGATAATAAAAATAAAAGCCATATAACATTTAATGAGCACTATGCCAGTACTAGTCTAAGAAGTTAATGCATATGAACCATTTAATGCATACAATGACCCTATGAGGTGAGTACTGTACAATCTTCATTTTACTGAAGAGGAAACTGAAGAACTGAGAGGGTAAGTCACTTCCCTGAGGGCACACAGAAGTGGCAGAGCAGAGACTCGATCCCTAGTGTTATGGCTGCAAGGGACTTCAGATGGAGATATTGGGCTTTACAGAAAAGGAATAAAGCTTGTACAGCTAGGATGCAGTGCGTAAGGACTCCAGAGACCTCTCCAGCTGCCAAATAGCCTAGCTTCCTAACATACCCTTCCCCTATAGAGTGTATTTAAGGCAGCTACCATTCCTTTAAAATGCTGCTTTAACTACCAGAAATGTCTTTTCACTTTTCTTTCATCCTTTTTGTACACATTTCTTAAGGCCCTGTATGAAATCCTTCTTTTTTATGAGACTTCTGAAGACTCCAGCTTACATTGGTCAGTTTTATTCCTCTCTCCCTCCCTTCTTTCCACTGAACACATCATTTCTGTGTACCTACTATGTTCCAACCCTGAGCTCTCTGAATGCGAGGAAGAACAAAAAATACGTTCTAGACCATCTGGTAACTGTACAGGAGAAGGAGAAATCACAGCGATTCCAGGTATTATGTAGAGCCTAAACAGGACTAGGAGGGTTTATGATGAAGAAGTATTTCATCTCTTTACAGTGGACAGCTTTTAAATAAGTTTGTGTTTTATCAATAATAAACATGTATTTGTGCCTACAGACACCACATTCACACACTTGTATGCATACACCTACCTACAGGTGCTCATTACTGCCTTTATGATTTTTTTCCACCAGTGGTAGAATGCTTGATAGTTGGGGGATTATTTATACAATGGAATACTATACCACAATTAAAATGAATAAACTATAGATATGTTCTACATAGATAAATTTCATAAAAATAGAGTTTTTACAGGTTTCTTCATGGTGCCTTCAAAGATCAGCAGGAAGTCCCAGTAGACAGAGGGTATCATATTATTGAAGTCTAGAGGGTCAGCCCCACTTTAAACAGCAATGGAGGTCTTGGCTGCCAGTTGTGGTGAAAGCTCCAATGTTTTGGCCAGACAGCCAGCCTAGGACTGGTCCAGAAGGAATCCATGGCTGGGCCATACAAGGGGCAGGTGACAGTAACCTAGTTACCAATTGGAGTAGCATGGGGAAAAATTAGGGATAAAGGTCACATCTAAATCATGCAGTGGGAGGCCAAAGCTGGACCTGAAGGCTGCCAGTCCCATTGCTGGGGTCTTTGTGTTTGAACTCCCAAGTCTGGCTCTATTTAGAGAAGATAAACTATACTGCTGTGGGGATTCCCAAATTGGCAAAGTACCAGGGGCTGCAGGAACAGGAGACAGTGGAATGCTAGATCAGCAAGAGCAGAGTCCCTGGCAAGGTGTCCAGCTCACTCTAGCTTAATGTCTCTGGACTGGTCTCTGTGGCCATGGCTGTTGTTTGTGATGCTGCTGTTTGAACTGAGTGTTTTGCCTGGAGGTACTTACACATCTGCTCCTTGCACTTAGCTGACTCGAGATTGGCAGTTATCTCCTCCCTTTCTTGGGTGGTTGAGTACTTGGCCTTTTTAAACATTGTCTAGAATTTGTTGCTGCTTCCTTCTGTAGCTGGTGGTTTACTGATTCTCTTCTTTTCAGAAGACATACTACTTAATTTATTGCCATATGATGTTTGTGAAAGGCCATTTCTAATCACAGAATCTAATGCAGGGGTTCTTAACAAAGGGTCCATGAGCTTGAATTTAAATTCAAAAAACATTCTTTTGGGGCCAAGCATGTTGGTGCAGGTGTGATATATTTATTAAATAATACACAGTATGGTGTGGACTTAGTAAGGGGTCTGTGGTTTTCGCCTGACTGGCAAAGGGATCCGTGCAACAAAAAAGGTTAAGAATACCTGATCTAATGTAATGTACAGCTTGCAGTAGTCCTTGATGGATGGTTGCTAAATAAATTGATGAGTTCTAACTCTAGACACAACTTGGATCGAATCCCAGCTAAGGACTGGTCCAGAAGGAAGCCTTTGAGCAAGGTTTTTAATCTCTGGGAACTGCGATTTTCTGACCTGTAAAGTGGGGATATATATACAATACCCTTCAATGATGTTGAGAGGCTTTCATAAGATAATGAAACGAGATTGAACTAGCATAGTAACTATGGAAAATTATTATCCACAAACCATCTTTCTTTCTTAACAACACACTTTCTCCTTTGATCTACTTCCCTTTTCTCTCTTCTTTATTTTCCTTGGCTTCATACTCCCTTCCTCTTTTTACCTTTCCTTTGCTCTTGATACCTTGGAAATTTGGGTGTAGGTGGAGCTGAGTCAGCATTTGGGGAGTGAGGGAAGCAGTAGTTCACCCACCTAGCTTTGCCTCCTCTGCCTCCCATCCTGTTGTCCTCTAAGAAATTCTATACCTAAACCTAAAACTGAAAAAAAAGCCTGTACTTTGTACAGCATTGTTAATCTCAAGCACAGTTTTTAAGAATAATGGAAAGGGAAAATGATTGTGTTGTCATTTGACATTTTCAGTTTTGACCATATCCTTTGAGGAATCTGGGGAAAATTAAATGTACATCGAAAAGCTTTTTGACGTTTTAGTTACTAACAGTCATAGTCTATATCAGGCCATTTTTGTAAAAACAATTTTTGCTCCCTCTGTCTTTAAAAATTTCCTGAAGAAATGTAAGCCTACAAGTACTACTGAAAAGGTGGAGCTGCTCCCTCACACTGCCTCCCTTCCTTGGGGTGTCTCTCTTCTGTTTTCCATTTGCGCAGATATTATGAGATCTTCACCTCTGATATGGCTTGAATTTCCTAGATTAAATTGGATAAAAACCATTTATAAAAGCTCTCTTCTTTATTGATTGATTATAGGTGATTCAGGATTAGGCAAAGGAAAAAGGCATAGGAGAGAGATATGCCCTCTAGTCGTAGGGAGTGTGTGTGCGCGTGCACATAGGACATACTTTTTTTTTTAAACCTGAGAATAAGTGGGATACAATTGTAAATTGAAGTGTCTTTGGGGAAGGTTTATTTGTTTATTGGACAGAGTTGATTCTGGATAGATATGCTCATCAAAGCCACTAGAACAGATGCTATAGCATGGAGAAGAAGAATCTGTCTCTGCTGGATTAGTCATACTTTTTTGGGGGGGACTTTTTTAGGAAGTGACTCCTTAGTTAAAGAGAAACAACAGGGAGTAGAAAGTAAAAATGAATCCTTTTCTAGGGAAAATGAACTCCTTTGGGAAAGAATGAGAACCAGCAAGAAAAATGAGAAATTCTAGAATCGTTGTCATGTTGGAAAGGATTTGTGAGACTATCTAATACCTTAATTTCATAATTGAAGAAACTGAGTCATAATGAGATAATTGGGCTGGCCAAAATATCAGGATCAACTGCACAGCACTTTCTAAACCAGACCAAAGCTCACCTGATTCCTGGTTCTGAGCTGTCTCACCACCACAAGTGGACTCCGGTAATGCATGTGTGACTGCATGTGCGTGCATGTGATGGGAAAATAATTTCAACTCTATTGTAATTGATTTCTGATACTGGACCCTGGGCAATAGGAATAAAATGAAAACTTAGTATTTTAGGCTTATCCTTGAATAACTTCTAAAATTATTATTGTCATGAACATGAATTCATTTAATTATTTTACTAGGTTGTTCAATTATCTTTATTCAGCATTGCAGGAGAGCATAATTTCACAATTTTATGATTGACAAAGGACATTCAGATACTTTTTGACAATTCCATTTTTTTTTAAAGATTTATTTATTTTATTACATATCTCCCCTTCCCCCTCGCTGTGGCGAAGCGCCGAGACTGGTCACTGCGCAGGCGCGGCTTTCCCCGCTTGTGGGCAGCTTCTGCGTCCATTCACGGCCGGCTTTCAGTTCGCAGGTGGCTGGCTGCGCTCCATTCGTGGGCGACCTGCCCTGCCCGTGGTGGCTTTTACCCTGTCCGTGGCAGCTTTTTGCCCTGCCCACGGCGGCTCTGGCCTGCCCATGGCGGCTTGCCATTCTCAAGGCGGTCTGCCCGCTAGGAGAGGTCCCCAGGAACCAAACCCAGGGCCTCCCATGTGGTATGCCGGCGCCCTATCCACTGGGCTATCAAGCCGGCCCCTTGACAATTCCATTTTAACACAAACTATTACATAGCTTAGGTGAACCCCTTTTGTCAAGACTGAGATATAAATTAAAAAGTAACTTCTGATCTTCTTTTTAAATTTAATTTTTGATAATTTATCCATGTGCTCACTGTGGGGGAAAATCTATATAATGTGAAAATTCTTTTAAACTTAAAGATAGACCAAGCTCAACATCTCTTAAAGCATAGGAGTTCTAATCACCAAGGGGGAGCTGGTGTGGAAAGCGGGACCACTTTAAGTTCATTGCTGAACATGTCAGTAAAATAATGGTTCTCTCATTTTTCAGGGCTTCTGGTTCTCAGGCCTTTTTGTCTCAGGAGAAAAGTAATTGGCCCTGTTAAAAGGACAACTTGACAAGTAATTTTAAGAGACAAACTTTGAGCATTACTAGCAACAGAAGGAATGTAGTATTTCAGAAGTCAGATCAGCAGGTTCCAACTTGCTTGTGAAATTGGGGTACTATTTTTAAAAGTACAAGTTGTGCCAAGTAGAGAATCTGTAATGAGGCAATTTTGTTGGAGAAATTGTCTGTGCCATAGCTGACATTACTCTCTGGCTTTCTGGGATCCTATCCCTGGTGATTTTTTTTGGAGAAATACCAACTTATAGAGATGTCTGTCTCTTGCAGTATAGAAGAACTGAAAAGGAAGGAAGAATGCAAATCCTTTTTGTTGGACAGTCTCCAAATGGTGCTGGAACTTCAGAATTCAGCAAAATGTTTGTGTTGACAGCTTAAGCTACATCTTGAAATTTTAAACAATGGGCCAAGTCTTCCATTTTCAATGGTTTAGCCTTCTTCTTACAAGTAGAGTTTCCAGAATATTCAAAACCATTTATATTTTCTTTGGCTGGAAGCGTGCCTGGTGGTAACATGATTGGTGTGGCCTGGCCTACAGGAAGAACATGGAGCTAAGTTATCATAACATTTTCCTCTGCAGTTCAACGAACCAGAAGGACCCACCATGAATAAAGTTATAGAATGGAAGGGATCCCTAGAGCTCACTCAGGAAAGTCATCCAACTTCTACTTGAACATATCCAGCATCAGGCCGCTTAATAATAATAGTAATGCAAATTTTATGTATACAATGTACTATAGTATATAATAAAATAACATTATTGTTATTATCTCAGTAATAATTATTACAATAGGAGTTGTTTTTTTTTTGAGTGACCTGGTGTTTCAGTTCATTTGCCACGTAACATTATTTCATTTAACCCTCATAATAACCTTATGAAATAGGAACTGTGTAGTGATTAAGGGCACAGACTCTGGAGAAAGATTGCAAGTGTGAACTTCATCTCCATATTTGCTTGTCAGGTGACCTGGGGCAAGTTATTTAGTCTCTCTGCCTCAGTTTCCTTATTAGTAAAAAGAAGTGTAATAGTACCTACTTTTTAGGGTTGTTGGTTGGATGCACAGGGTTAGTATATGTGCAGGTCTCAGAAGTGTGCCCAGCCCAGAGCCGCTGTGGTAGCTATTTCCACTTTAGAAATGAGGAAAGTGAGTTTTAAATTGTATTTGATATGTGCCCTTAAACCTGAAAGGAGCCAGGATCAAAACTATGCACCTGCCCAACTATGAAGCCATACCTGGGCTTACCCTCTAAACATAATGCTTTCCCTTGTGCATGTTGTCCCATTTCATTTCTGAACAATCATTCATGCCAAAATCCCTTCTTATATTAAATTGAATTCTGGCTTCTTTTAATTTTCCACTCTTGATGTCAGGTCTACCAAAACATAGGCCTTTGTCCTGAAAGATGAGAAGAAAAAGTGTAAAGCGCAAGCTTTATCTGACCCTCACTAATCTTGGGCTAGTGAGCTCAGTGTTCAGTGGATATTCTTCAGACTCTGGACACTTTGTGATTTGGAAAAAAAGAGAGGAACACCCGGTTTGGAAGGCTCTCATGTGAGCCCCAAATGAACCAGACTGGGTCTCTTGTTTAATCATTTTCTTTTCCTGGCAAAGGTGGTGGTGTTTGAGGATGGTCATGCTCGGGTTGGTGGATTGCTGGGGTCAGGAGGAGGTTTATGAACGTGAGTAGTTCTGAAAGGAAAACTCACTTTTAAGGGGGATGTTGAGACCTTTAATACCTCTTGTTTCTGACTTTTGGCCTCAACTTCCATAGAAAGGAAAAAACACAGGAGTCTCTTTTTACTGTTAAAAACGCCTACAAAAATTATTCTTGGAACTGGATTAATTTAGAAAACCCACACTAACAGTGATGAAAAAGTTTTGGTAATCAATGGTGGTAATTATATTTATATTTTCATATTAATATAATTATATTTACAATATAATTACTACCGGTGAATCATACACTTAAAATTGGTTAGAATGGCAAATTGTATGTTATATATGTTTTCACAATAAAATAAAACAACACCGCAACCAACCCATACTAATAAATTGCAGGGAGTTTCGGGAGCAGAAGAAATTAGTTAGTTCTTGATTATTTGTTGAAAGACAAACTCTAAGTTTTTTTGGGAAAAATACTCTTTTCACTTATTATTTGGCAGGTGTATACCAACTAGTTAGTGTTGCCATAAATTTCTTTTAGACTAAAGGAAAAAGCTAAGATGCATGTCCTTAAGATTGAAGATTGAAGTGGCACAATATTTCATGGTGGCAGTACACCAGAGAGATTATTCTTATGAATCACTGCAGCAAGTGATTTTTTTTTGTGCTTTAAAAACAATAACCATTGTTATTAAAGGACACTAAAGGATGTGTCATAAATTAGTCACTGTTTTGCATATTATCGTCCTTCACTTGTTCTCCATTGGGGACCTGGTTGAGTCTAACTCTGAAAACTCTATTTTTCTTTCTCTGTGCTGTAAAGCAGAACTGCCTCTACCACATAATCTAACATGTGATTTTAAATGGTCTCATCTTTAGTTGTTTGGTCCTATAATGCCAAAAATTCCTGGAGGGTGAGGAAAATGTCTTTCAGTCCCCTCTTAACAGTAGCATAGAGCTCAGTGTCTTCTGAATTTGTGTTTGGACTAATTATATAGTAAGATCATCATTAAAACACCATCCCCAAGAATATGAAAACATCTTTACCGATATGTGAGGAATGATTCTTGAAATCTGTGAGATTTCTGAATATCTATAGCTAATGCTTAACTGACTTACTACATAGTTTGCTGGAAATTTGTGTGTGTTTGTCACTTCCTCTTGTCCCCGTCCCCTCCTTGCTTCACCCCCTATTCTCTCCTGTCCTTTTATGACCAGCATCTCCCCAGGCTGATTTCTCGATACCCCTCGTTTCACTGCTCTCCATGCTGTGCGATGCAATCCCTTGGTTTCCACCAATACCAATCCGCCAAGTCTTCCCACAGCCGCGTCCATAGGGCCGCTGACCGCGTAGTCTCTTCGCAACCTCATATTTCCACTGTCACTAAGAATCGACATGTTGAAAATCGGTCGGTTTTCCTCCCTGCAAAACTCACGTCTGAGTTTCGTTTTTCTGTCAGCAGAAATGAGTGTCCTCTGAGACTGACCATTGTTGTTCTCCTTTGTGCTCCTCTCCCAAACTCCGTTGCTTCCCAGACCCCTCCCGCCCCACCCCCACAGCTTTGGCACCTTGCACGCAGCCCAAGCCTGGCTGCACATCAGACATCCCTGGGGAGCGCTTGAAAAGCTGATGCTGGTCCTACTCCACTGAATCAACAGTATGTTTTAAAATGCTCCAGGATTTTGCAATGTGCAGCAGAGTTGTGGGCCACTGCAGGAGATAGTCAATACGTATTTGTTAAAAGATTAAATAGTAATTTTATGTATATCATAAATATGGGTTAATGTTTTGGTGCTGGTTGCTATTCACTAGAATGCCGGCACAGGTAGTATGTTTCAAACATCACAATCATGGATCCTTAGCACTACTCTACCATATAGAGAAAAATTTATTAGGGAGGAAGGAGGGGAGGAGAAAGGGATTTCTTTTCAAAGGGGTATTGTCTTTAAAAATCTAAATGAGAAATAGACATTTATCATCTGTTTTCAATTAAATATTGTAATAAAAATTTGAAAGTCTGCTTTTTCTGTGCTGCATGAATATGATTTGGTTGCCCATATTTATGAAAGCATTAAAATGCTGTTTTCTATTTCCTATAACTATATAGATTTCTAGTTTCTATAGGTTGCTAAATCAAGTTTCGTTTCATCTTTTTCTTTTTCTCTTTTAATGTTGTTTTGCGCTTGCTGTCTGCTCTCTGTGTCCATTCGCTGTGTGTTCTTTCCATGTCTGCTTGTCTTTTCTTCTTGTCTTTCTCTTTAGGAGGCACCGGGAACTGATCCTGGGACCTCCGGTAGGGGAAAGAGGCACTCAGTTGATTGAGCCATCTCAGCTCCCTGGTCTGCTGCGTCTCTCACTGTCTCTCCTCTGCATCTCCTTTGGGCCATGTTTTTCTCTAACAGTGAGAGAATGCCTAACCTATAGGCCTGATAGCTTTATCATGAGTATCACATGAATGAGATTAGAGTTGTGGCAGAGGCTTTGAAGAGGCATTAGGCTGAGGAGAGGGTGGTGGTCACGAAGATGATAACAGAGCTGTGCAGGTCAGGTCCAGCAGTTAAAGCAATGAGATTTCTCCAGTGCATTTGAAATGAGACACGTCCACACACAGCAGGTTTTGGGTTCTTCTTCTTGAGTCAAA